>JASCZW010003928.1:0-83016 GCA_034211315.2 Aedes japonicus
ATATACGTATTTTATCTATTCTCGAACAATATTGGTAAAGGGTGATACGGTCAAAATTTGGTCAAGGGAAAACGCGTGTAAATCGGTGAAAGCGTTTATTTAAAAAATCAAATTAAATTTCTTTTTCAAGTTCAATTAGTATAAAATTCAGGAAAAATATTCAGTTAGGCTTCCGCTTTTTCAAATCCGAATTGCCGGGCCTTACGCTTGACCCCTGCCATCAGATTTTGTACAGCCACTTTGTCCACCTTCTTCGCCGCAGAAAGCCAGTTTACCTTGAACTGCTGCTCGTCCTTAGCAGTTTTTTGGTCTTCTTTAGGTTCCGCTTGACAATAGCCCAGTATTTCTCAATTGGGCGGAGCTCTGGCGTATTGGGAGGGTTCTTGTCCTTGGGAACCACCTGCACGTTGTTGGCGGCGTACCACTCCATGGCCTTTTTACCGTAATGGCTAGATGCCAAATCCGGCCAAAACAGTACGGAACAACCGTGTTTCTTCAGGAAAGGCAGCAGACGTTTATTCAAACACTCTTTCACGTAAATTTCTTGGTTGACAGTCCCGGAAGCTATGAAAATGCTGCTTTTCAAGCCACAGGTACAGATGGCTTGCCAAACCAGATATTTCTTTGCGAACTTTGACAGTTTCGTGTGCTTGAAAATATCTGCTACCTTTCCCCTTCCTTTTGCCGTATAAAACTCCTGTCCCGGAAGCTGCTTGTAGTCGGCTTTGACGTAGGTTTCGTCGTCCATTACCACGCAGTCAAACTTCGTCAGCATCGTCGTGTACAGCCTCCGGGATCGCGCTTTGGCCGTCGTATTTTGTTTATCATCGCGATTTGAGTCACTACCTTCTTGTAAGTCGATAGTCCGGCTCGTTTTTTGGCTCGATGCACGGTTGTAGACGATACACCCAGCTTATTTGCGGCATCTCGGAGAGATAGGTTAGGGTTTCGCTTGAAACTACCGGCAACTCTCTTTGTCGTATCAGCGGCTTCCGGTTTTCGATTTCCCCCCGATCCAGACTTCCTGGCTGTCGACAAACGTTCCCCAAACACTTTAATTACATTTGTAACGGTTGACTTGGCAACTTTTAGCGATTTTGCCAACTTTGCGTGCGAGTAGCTCGGATTTTCGCGATGCGCGAGCAAAATTTTGATACGCTGCTCTTCTTGCTTGGACGACATTTTGACAACTGAAGAGTGAATTCCAAAATCAAAATAGGAGCAACATTCTACACACACACACACCTTCAAAATGAAGGGTGTTCAGGTTTTTTAAATGCAAAATTAAAAGAAATACGTCAAGTTGATATTGACCAAATTTTGACCGTATCGCCCTTTATGTGCAGGGGTATGCATGTAAATTATATTTTCTGTCAACACCAAAGGGAATGCATGAATAGGTATAAATGGGCGTCACAATTGTATTCTTACTGGTTTGAAACAGTTTAACTTATTAAATACATTATGTTTCTACCTGAACATTCATAATACACTGTAAGTAAAAGCAGCAAATTTTGTCGTGTTACCTACAGTAAATATCAGGAATCAGTTTGTCTAGTATTCTCGGTAATAAAAGGTATATTGTAGAAAATTTTATGTACAATTTGAAAAGAATACTTTTGCAGATGGACAATCACGACTAACATATGAAAAAGGGATTTTTTCATGGAAAAAGCCATTTTTTCGACATTAATTTCAAATTATCTCGAAAACGGATACATTTAGAATATTGCTCACCATGGGCATTTTTGTTTGAAATCACTAGAGGAATCGTATTATATTAATAATATCTAAATATGGTTAATTATGCAAAAACAACATATTAGAAAAAAAATTGAATTTTTCTTACTTCTAAGAACATTTTTATCTTAAGTTGCTCCATCGTAGAACAACTTTTATTCTTCTTTTTATGACCCAAAGTCTTTTTGAAAAAACATTTATAAAAATCGTACGTTGTACAGATTTGCTAATTGATTTTTAAGTTTAATTTTTGATTTTTTTTGAAGGAACTTTTTTTTTTAAAGTGTACATATTTTTTCCATAAAGTCAGATTAATTAACTACAACTTCTTTTCAGACACAATTTTATTTAACCAATGGTTTTCGAGTTATGATTTTTTGAAATATACGCATGACAAAACACATACGCCCTTGTGAAAAAATTGTCTTGGGTCAAAAAATTCCCTTAACTGGCGGAAAATCCATCGTCACCAATTCCGAAGACATGTGCAAAGTTTCATCCAAATCGGAGAAGGTCGAGTTCAGTCATTTGCTCATTTGGCAGAGAAATGCTCTTTAGTCTCCCATAAGATCAATACACTTGGTCCAACTTTATTGTCCCATCAGGTAGTTAACATTTTGGAAGGCCTGCAAAATACTTCTTTACGACGGCTATAACCTTTTCGTTTGATGAAAAAAGCTTTCCACGAAGAAATTTTCTAAGCTGTCAGAACAGCCAGAGGAAAGAGGTAGCTAAATCTGGCGAATGGGGTGGATGCTGCAACAATTCGTACTCCAATTCACTGATTTTCGCAATGGCCTTTAGAGTTGTGTTAGCAGGTGCATGGATGGAATGGATGGATGGATAGACATTTTTTTTCTTCTCCAAACCCGGTCATTTTTCACAATTTTTTTCATTCAACTGGTCCAAAAGGTCACAATGATAATCATAGTTGATTTTCTTACGTGTTTGGAGATAATCTATCTGTCTGAGTAGCGGACTGTATACTTGAAACCAAGACGGATCAATTTTATTGAGCGATACACGGAAATTTCGGAGAAATCCGTTCACAAATAAGAATAGACTTTTTGCCTTAACTTTTAATTACTTTTTCTCTACATTCGATAAATTCTTTTCACCTCTTCTACATATGAATTTTTAACTGTTAAGATCAATAGAACTCAAAAATTTCAACCACTCGCAAGCGGACGCTGATGAACTTCTGAAAAAAATAAAACTTCGCTGCGCACCTCACCTGCGCCAAAATAATTGTGAGCTTTTGACTCGATGCCTTGCCAAACTGAGACACAGAAAAACTTCGAGCTGTCTGAATGCAGCACGAACACTATCAATAAAATTCCTTTTGCATCCAAAAAAAACTGACGCTAACATCTTCATGGCCGATATCAGGACACAAACTAGCTTCGAAGCTGAAGTGCCTCGTATACGCAACTCCTTAGCCTCTTATTTTGATTCATGGATCATAGCGGTAGACCCAAGTCTCATCCATAGTGATGACTTGACGCAGAAAATCCTTTTCATCCTTTCGAAATTGCTCTAAATAATGCTCAGAAGGTCGCATATGAACGTGTTTCTGTTACATTGGTAGCAAATGTGGTACCCATTGTGCACACCGGTTTTTTAAACCCAAAACTTCAGCCTAAATATGCCATGTTGTTCCATATGAGATGTCTACCAAAAAAGAGCCTGAGAGCAAATATAAAGCTACACAGAAAAAAAATAAATTTAAACATGCGCGTAACATTTCCCCTCGTTTAATTCCAAACCAAAGGAGGCGTAAACAACGCAACTGGTTGTAGTCCTTGATGCGCCATACAACAATGTTTGCAATCTTTCATACAATAGTCTTGATTCAGGCGTTATCTGGCTTAAATTTACATAAAATATCCCATTATTTTCTGCCAAATCTAGCATTCCCTTTATGTGCATTAGATAACGCAGAAAATTAAATGTTTCTTTTTATCTGTGTAAATATGATGACGTGATGTTGTCGAAAATGATTGCTAAGGTTGCTGCCGTTTTGGTCATTTTAACAGTTAAAAGATTTAAATTGATAGTAAAAATTTATTGTCATGACATCAAAATTAAAACTGATCCTGCTATTAGTGATAGCAAAATGAAAAACAAATTTGCTGTACATTTTTTCCCGTCCAAAGCAAAATGAGAATTCCAATTGTTAATCTGTCAATACACTGAAAACAAAGCTGCCTTTTTCAAAGTAAAGTAAACGCACTAGGGGCAAGACACTGAGCAATCCTGAGTTACTCTGAGCAATTATGAGCATCTCATATTCACTGGATTCATATTGTGCTATTCAACATTCCTACCTTTTGTAACGCTTGGTTTTGACAGTGAACTTGCATAATCAAAACAAGAAAGTTCTTTCGTGAAGGGTTACCGTATCAACGTTGTGATAATCCTCACCCGCTAGTCATCATATTAATATGTCGTTGATAATAATTTGTGTAGATTGTGTTGTTTGATTGGAACTTGTGTCGGTCCCCCAGCCCAAGTACAGCTCATTTCCAGCCCCATCTTCTATTCACCTGCATGAAAATGAATTTGTCGCGCCATCATCAGCCCACCCCCTCTAAGCATGCAACTTACAATGATCTACAGAGCTTGCGCTTCTGGACTCAGTGTCCGCATACCGACGCATTGTTCATCAAAACAACTCTATCCTGTTCCCTCAAATCGAATATGCGTCACTGCATCAGCAATGCTTCTCGCAGTCGAAGCCAATATCGACTTGGTAAGGTCGATCAATCCGTACAATAGGAATATGTGGAATTTAACGACTGCCGAACGGAACACCTCCAGAAAGAAACCAAGCCGGATCGATCAATCGCAAAACTAGAGTTTTCACTGAGAACCGGCTTGTTCTCTTTTTGGAAGTTATTCCATCTGTTTTTCGTCTTCCTGCGAGAAAAAATGAAACAATATTAAAAAATCTACTTCGGGGCCCAATTCCTCTTCCAAATACTGCGACCTATCATGCCTGATATGAGAGCTTCTTACGAAACGATAATAAATAATTTTCCCAAACAGTAAACATACTGCTGTTATTGGTTGCCAAGGTTTACCACCGTCACCACCGTCTTATACAAGCCAGTGCTGCCAGAATACTTTAGATCGAGTAATACATTATACAAGTTGATGAAAGCTGATGCATTCTGAGCAAACGTGAGTTTTATGATCAAATATGAGTGAAGTTGTTGTTTTCGTTTTTGCACACATATTTTGGCATTCCCACCATTTTAAATCTTGGAGGGGCAAGAAAATCATAGAATGAGCAAATTTGATGAATCCTGAGTAATTTTGAAGAAAAAAGTTAATCACGAGAAAGCGGTCTTGCCCCTTGTGAACGCAAGATTATTGCAAGATGAAAACTAAATTTGAATTCAAATTTGATAATTGGGAAGTGTAATAAAGTTTTGATTTCAATTTGATGTTGATATCTAAATAAGTTTTCGAATTGATATATTTATGGTGTTAGACTTTACTCAGTGTCAGCTATCACATCCACCGTCGATCGATGGTCTTCCAAAACCATATCCTATAGTTTCTTTATGATTTCTGGTGTTGATGCACATTTTGGACGTTGTGAGCTTGGATCGTCTTTAACGCTTGTATGGCCACGCTTAAATCGAAAGGTACTGAAAAGCGCAAGAGTGTATAGCAAAGTGCAGACTGCAAGGACGGAACTAGGGGCTCTACAACAGTGAACCAATTTCAAATAGCTAGTTGCATGTTGATTGTTGCTAATACTTTCACCATCTTTGCATGGATCACAAAAGCCGATAATCCTTTCAAAATAAGGAATTTAATAACTGCACGGTATTCGGATTTATCCATTGTCACTGACACGTCAACTTGAACAAGCAAAGAATGTATTGACATTTCGAAATGAAATTTTTAGTTCGTTCTGGCGCTAGTTCTGGCGTAGACATTTTGTTTTTTCTACTGCTCCATAGATGTCGTTTTCAAAACTTTTTGACTAACCTAGCATGCAGAGATGCAACATTCACAGTCATGTCTGTAAATTTGCAGATTTTTCCTTTTTATTGCAGACTTTTTTTAACGATGCAGACATTTTATATACGTTGCAGACTTTTACAGACATTTAAAAAAAAAATTAAATTTCAAATAAAGTTATTCTCTGAAGTTCGGATTTAAAACGTACGAGGATCTCAACGGTATAATAGATACGGTAAGAAGCTCTGTGGAAATATTTTAAAATATCGTAGATATTATTTAAAATAGAAATCCTTAAAGAAACGAAAGCTGTGGGCAACTTGGAGACACAATGGGACCCGTGCGAAAAATTATTGTCAAAGCGTTGGTAATATTAATCCTTTGCCAATAAGTCACAACGAAAATCAAGGTTCACAACAATACAAACCATATTTGAGAAACTTAGAGACTTCCTCGAAAAAAAACTTCTCCTATGACCAGGTAGAAACTTCTCAGAAGTATTAGAAGCAAGCAGTTCATGCAAGAAGAACCTTCAAAAATTCATTACCGAAGTTCAAGATCATACTTACCAGAATTTCAAGACAGAATTTCCCCAATAATCAGGAGAGGACTTATCAGAGCTTCAGGAAGAAGTGTGGGGGAGAGGACTTCTCTGAAGTTTAGAATTTTTCAGAGGTTTTGGAGTTCTTCCCAGAAATTTAAGATTGAACTTCCCAGAAACTCAGAAAAAAAATTCCCCAAATTTCAGACGGGAGCTAACCAGGAACGGCACTACTTATAATTTCTCAAAAAAATCAGGAAAAAAATCCTCAGGACGATGCGTCATAGAAGTTGAGGAAAGAACTTCTCTCAAGTTCAGGAAATAACTACTCAGAAGTTCCAGAAGAAACTTCTCGAAAGGTTAGTTGGAACTTCCTAGAAGTGCTAGGCAGCTTTTCCAAAGCTCAGAGGAGAAAATTTTAACATTTCAGAATAAGGATTTCTCAAAATTCTTTAGAGAGAAAAGAATGAAATTTTCCAGGGGCATTGGAGGTACTTCCTTCTTATTTCAGCACGAACTTCCAAATAGTTCCGGAACAAACTTCCCCAAAGTTCTGGAGAAAACTTCCCAAAAGTTCAGAAGAGGACTTCTCAGAAGTCCAGGAAGAAACTTCAAGAACAAATTTAAGGGAATTTTCCTAAACATTTTGGAGACGGCTTTCCCAAAGTTTCAATAAAATTTTCCTCGCAGTTCCAGATGGAAGCAATCAGAAGTTTGGAAAAAATTAGCTCAGGAAAAAACTTCCCAGAATTTCAGGAAGAAGCCTACCAGAGCGAGCACTACTTGTAGGGTCAAGAAGGAATTTTTCAAAAAAAATCAGTTTAGAACTCCTCAGAAGTTAACAAAAGGACTTCTCAGAAGTTGCGAAATGACAAAAAATTTAGTTGGAACTACCCAGAAGTGCTAGAGAGCTTCCTGACAGTTCCGAATCGAACATTCCAGCATCTCAGAATGAGAACTTCTCGAAATTCACTAGATCCCAGAAGTTAGGGAGAAACTTTCCAGACGTATAGAGGGAACTTTTCAGCGGGGGGGAATTTTTCAAGCAGACGTTTTTCAGAAACTCAGGAGCAAACTTCCCCGAAGTTCGGGAGAGCACTTCCCTAAAGTTCAGAAGAGATTATTTCGGCAGTTTAGAAAAGAACTTCTCAGAAGTTCATAAAGAACTTCTAACAACTTAAAAAGATTTTCCAAGAAATTTTGGAGAGTTCTTTCTCATTGTTTTGCAGAAACTTTCCTCATAGTTAAGGATGGGGCTTATCAGATATTTTGAAAGTAACTATGTTTAGGAAAAAACTTACCAAATGTTTCTGGAAGGTAAGGGTGGGTTCTTAAATGTGAATTTTGAAGAAAATAAGGAGTGACTGCCAAAAAGTTCATTGGGAATTTTGCCTGAAGTTCAGAAGGAGAGTTTCCAGCATTTTAGCAAAGAGCCTTGAAGAAGATCAGGAGAGAGTTTTCCTGAAATTGAAGAGATGATCACTGACTAACCAAAGAAGCAGTTTGTACAAAAATCATTCATATGACCATAATGATAATGATGATGACTCCATATTAAAATACGGAACACACCATCTGCCCAACCGTTCACATCATACTATGAGGAGACACACTCATGCAGGAATTACAATTCTTTACGTACCATCTCACCTCGATTGGAAGATTGGATCAGCAAGAAAATTTCCCTGGAGTTTAGCTGAGAAGCATAAAAAAAATTCAAGAAGTTTATCAATATATCCACAATGTTTTCGAGAATGCTTCCAATTCAGAAATTAATATACATATGAAGTAATATATATATAAAAATAAACTCGAATACTACTCAACCGATCAGCGTGAAAATTCTATGGAGGGGTTTTTAGGACGGGGAAGGTTTTTATGATATGAAGAGCCTTCTCCCTTCCACGAGAGGGGGGCTCCCATACAAATAAAATACAAATGTATAAATAAAAAATGACAGCACTTCGACTTAATCTACAAAATAAAATCGGTTTTAGTGTCATTGTAGTTTTTTTACTAATGAAATAAAAATAAAATTTTGAATTCAACTTTATAGTTTATATAACGGAGGATTGACTCTGTTATTCATTGTAATTCGATGGTTATTGTTGAATTCAAAAAAGAGTCTAATGACTTTATCAAATGAAAACTAAATTGTGATTTTAAAATACAAAACTGGAAAGAACATTACAGGGAAAAAAAAAACTATAGAAAATTTTGTCACCTATGCGAATGCTTCACTTTAAAAATTTGAAACAATAGTGTAACGTTGCAAACAATCCATGTAATAGATGCAGACATGTTTACATAACCAAAGAAAAGAAAAAAGTTGAAAGAAGTCTAATTTTCTAAAAAAAAAAAATGCAGATTTTCATACACATTCCCAGACATTTTATACTTTTATCGCAGACATTTGAAAAAAATATCTGGCATCCCTGCTAGCATGTGTTCAATATACGAAAGGCCTACAAAACGAGCGTAAGAGTAACGAAAAAAAAAAAATTAATGAAGTTTTCGGATTACAGAAATCATAATACAGCAGTCATTTAGGTTTTTGTGATGTTTTATTCAGTGACAACCATTCACTCATATTCACACTCACTCATTATCTATGGTTTAGTTAGTATTTTTTTAGTTTGCTTATCAAAATTATACTTATACAATGAAAAGCTTATGATCTACACACGATGAGTTAATGTAATGTTAGTTGAATGATATGTTGGATGAAAGGTAAAATTTTGAAACTCGATAACCTAATGCCAAAAAAGATTGAAGATTGATAGAATATTAAAAAAAACTTATACAAATGGGTAATCCTAGCAAGAAAAAAAAATAACTGAAAAATTTCTCCTTCCTCCTCTGAATTCTTCCTTCCTGAACCAAAACAAACATAACAAAGCAAGTTTGAGCTACTGCGTCGAGATAACAATCAAAACAAACAACTTCGGGTAACGATGGTAACAATTCAAGAATTTTCTGTACGGGTAACGAACGGGGATCTAACAACTTTTCATAATATAAACATAATCCTAATAACAAGGTTTTTCGTTTTTGTTTTGGCTTTCTACTGTGTGGTAACAATAATGGAAACAAAAAGGTAGCACGCGGCTCCACTCACTCAAATGTCGGGCAAAACGTGTCACAACGCAGTGTGTGCGTGTGCGTGTGTGCAGTGGGAGGGGGAATAAAACATTCTGTAACACTTAGGAAAACTAGTTAACAAAGGCGCGCGCGTGTGTTCTTCCTCTTAGGAACTAGATAACAAAACAAAGCAATAACAGTGTAACAACCTGAATCAACAGATAACAACGGGATCAGAGGGTCGGTTGGTTGGTTGGGAGGTGAGCGACAGTTTTTTTTTTTTCGTTCTGTGAACTCGGATCGGACCTTCCAGAGGGAAGGTATTTGTGGGATTGCAAAAGTTTTGCAATTGCAATTCTTGGTTGTGATTTTTTTTTTTTTCTTCTTTCATTTTCTCTGCGAAACTGGTGATTTGTTTTCTGCGAAAGTTTCAACGGATCCTGCGGTGGAAACGGATGATCTTATCCTTAACTTAAAACGGGGTTTTTCCTAGCTTTCGGGCGTTTTCGAGTTGTGATTTTGAGGGTTTTTTTTTTGCTCTTGCGAGGGTGGTTATTTTCCCGGTGTGGTTCGGAGGTTTTTTTTCTTCGTTGCCGGGTGGCAATTTTGATGTAATAAAAAACTAACCTAAAAGTTATTGTCAACTCCAGCACTGGGTTAAATCGATCGATTTCGGGTTACGTATAGAAGGTGCAATGCAATAAGCTCACATTTGTATCCTAACCTAAGCACACAGAAGGTAATAATTAAAAATAGAAAGTAAAGTATGACGCAACGCTTGCCCACTGACAGCTCGTAACGGGTATAACGGAAACTTAAAAAGAAAACTTAAAACGGAAACTTAATGGGAAAGTGAAACGTAACGAGAGTGTGAATTTTTGCGAAACAAAGAAGGCCAGAAGGGATTTGCAAAACGTAAACAAAAACATAAACACAACAATTTGAAGTCACTCGAGCGAATGTGTGAACGGGTAACGGCGCTCAAGCAAGGTTCAAAATGTCAACAATGGATAACAAGAAGTGTAAAACAGAACAATCTTTCCCAAGCGAAATGCAGTCGCTTCGCCCTTTCACAAGGAAGCAACTGCGTAACGCTTGAACGCTAGTAACGTGGTGACTCCAACAATGAACTCATCGAAAACAGACATTTTAACAAAACAGGGTAACAGAAAGAAAAAACAAACGCCACTGCAATGGATCCGATGCGGAGAGTCAAAAGCGAACGTTCGCCAATCGTTGGAATCGACTGATTCCACCAAACGGCGGAGGCGTTTCGACTCAGTGCAACAAACAACAAAAACCGAATCGAACCCATTGGTGGCGTTATGCAGCGGTAACGGTAACGGGCGCTTGTCAAAACAAAAACATAAACAGAACAATGAATAGTGGTAACGAGTGTAGAACGGATAACAGATAACAGCCATAACGATGTAACGAACGAAACGGTTGAGCTGTCAGTTGGGCGAGGCGAAAACGTAGACAAACGGTTTAAAGTAAAGTAGAAAGGCACTCGTAAAACTCTTAAAACTATCCGATAAAAAAGAAAAGAAATGATGAATTACTTAGTCTACTGAAGTGTGAAATGTGATGAAGTCCTTAATCCTAACAAACAAATTCGATTGGTAAACGAAAATCGGAAAACAATTCGAAAGAAATCCAAACCACACGAAAACAAGATAAACGTATACTCCGATACCGAAAAAAATAAACGCTGTTCCATACCGCACCGGAGAAAAAACCACTCGCAGTAATGAATTGGAAAAAGATGAAATATTTATGGTTCGAAATTGAAAAACGTCGTAGAGTTGAATCCGACAGCAGCAGTTGCGCTGCACCGATTCAGCAAAACACACGTCCGTCGTACCGGATTTTGATGCTGCCGGTGCCGTTGCCGTTGCCCGGATGCGGATCCAGTCAGGAAATCGAGCCATGAAAAATGGGATTCCGTTGTTCGATTCGGTGCTTTCTCCTGGAATAATGGCGCATGCATCGCTGCCACACTGCAGCTTCCCCGGCACTGGACCGAAAAAAGTGCAGTTTCAGCTCCAAACTCCAAACGACGACGACGACGACGACGACGACGGTGCGGCAGTAAATTGAACTGTTGCTGACATTTCACGTATTCTTTAGCTCCGGCGATTGTTGGATCTTTTGTGCTGCTACGAGGTGCTTCTTCCTCCTCCGCATTACGGCTACCGGGTGGGACAATCACAATCGAAAACGATTACGAAGCAGGTTTTTCCCGTTCCCGTCCCGCGCGCGAGAAACCCATGGCGGAACTGTCGGAACAGATTAAGCCTTTTGTTCGGCGACGTTTGATCTATCGGGTGGGCCTGGAAAGCGGGGGGCGCTGGAAATTGGCGTTATCCATCATCAAGGAGCAGCGCAGTCATGCCAGTGCTGGTCTGGAACGATTTATCTTTTGCCTCAAAATGACCTCTCAATTCGCAGCGAAATTTCCTACCGGCGAGCATCCCTAGCAGCACACTGGTTGCAAACCAGTAAAAGTTACTTCAATGTGACTAAATTAGGTAAAAATCAATTTGCTACAACTAATAATGACGGTTCGGTGTTGCTTGAGATGTTTTGAAGTCCACCGGGTAGCCGCTGGGAGTCAAATCTGGAGAACTGGATCATCGTTTTGATTGAACTGATTGACTTTTCAGCTGATTGTTGTGCTTCTGGGGCGCTTTGGACGAGGTTCACCAGTTGCTGTTCACTGAGACGACGATCGGTTTGTTTGACGTTAAAAAACACCCGGTTTGCTACGATTGAACACAGCCAAACACTGCTCGGAATCATCCAAACGTTGTCAACACAGAGCTTTCCCATGTACACAAATGCTCGTGCAATTTAAAGCCAACACGTCCTTTTGACATCTTCACGGTGTCAGCTAACGCATGTAACGTCACTTTCCCATCATCGGTGTCTCGACAACCACGCGTCAGCAAACCATCGTTCGATCGTCGCTTCTGATGGATCTCATTACTTCGATTGAACCGTTTTTTTTACTTGCTCCCGCTTCCATCTCATTTGCACAGCCAGGGGGTCCAGGGGCAGAGCGTTCCAATGCTGTCCCGCGAACGCCGTGGCCAATACTTCCGCCCGAAGGTGGCGCCGTTGTTCTATGTCGTTGTTGTTGTTGGGTGAGGAAATTTAACCGTCCCGCTCGAGGGCTCCCGTGGGAAATTTGCCCTGCTCGGTCCGGTGAGGGGCCCCTCGGTACGCAAATCGCAGTAGGCCGGATGAAGGGGGGAGGGAGACCATCGCTGCCGGATTCCTGGAACGAAATGGAACAAGCCGAAATGCACGCGCGTTAGTTTAAGTAGGTCTTTGACACCGAAGCGGGGGACATGGGGTTAGTATATATAAATTTTTTTTTTAAGGTTAGAATTGGTGCATTGGTGTCGGTTGGAGGTTGGACGCGGAGAAATTTTGAGCATTTCGTTCCATTTTCTTCTCTAAGGTAGTAGTGAACTGGAGACCTATCAGGTGATGCGTTTTATGTGTTTTTAAACTTTTCATTTCTTTTGTTTTTTTTTTCGAGGTTATACTTCATCGGGTTTGCATTGTGTAAAATTGACTTTAGCGCGATTGACCGTGAGCAGGAAAAGAAACACGGCACTGGAGGGTAAAATCAATTTTAAACAATAGCTCTCGCCAGTGCGGGCGATTTTCTTTTTTGTTTTCATTCGTTTGGAAATGTTTGTAAAATGTTTGCTTCTGATTGTGACGTATCGTGTGTTAATTTTGGGGAAAAGAAACTCAACGCGAAAGTGTGAACCTTGTGAAGGTGTGTGTGAGTGTGTGTGTGTGTGTGGTCCGGCCATCCCTCTTCTAACCCTCGGGATGGCAACGGATTATGGTAAAGCCGAATCGAGGTGCTGTTTGAGCTGCAATTGTTTGGTTGGTTGGAATTTTGAGTGTTCGTTTTTTGGATCAAGAGATCTGAATTTAGTGTGTGACAGTGATGCCAAATTTCGATGATTTAGAGTTCGCTTTTAGGATTCAAAATTTTCAAAAGTAATTCTGTTTATATTGGTTGTACGCATTTTTTGACAAATAAAATCCTTAAATTAAGGATTTTGGAAACACATTTTCTTTAGTACTCGTATTTGAATTAAATTTATGTTCATTGGGAAACATTCTTAACAAGTTACTGAATGGCAATGAATTTCTGAGTAGGAATTTTGTTTTGTCGAAATAAAGCAGGAGATGAAACCAACCTGCTAAATGATACCCCGGAAAACCGTCAATTTTTGGCTTAGAATTAGGCCGTTTCGCAAAAACAATGAGTTTGTAGGTAATTGCTCCAGTAAGTCTTGATGTTTCTCGAGTACTTCATGATAAGGGCCTAAAAGCCAATTGTAAACAATCACTTTAAACGACGATTTCCCACAAATCACGATATCCAATCACACCGCATGGTAGAGCTAACATTCCTCTACCAGAGGCTGCTTTCAATATGCGAGAATGTTTCGAGATTCGAGAGAAACCGACGTTTAAATTCATTGTTTACAATTGTTTTTTAGGCCCGAGTCATGAGTTACTCGATGTTTCAGCCTTTGTTTGAAAATGCATAGCAGTGCTGCCAGTAATGCAATGCGAAAAATTGAAGTATACACTTTCTTCAACCATATTGATAGACCATTTTTCGTTGTTCGAGAGATAATTTTGATAATAAAGTTCCTGGTTGCCAGATTTTTTTGGAAATCCAAGCGGCTTTTGTCTGCACATAAAATCCAAATTTTCAGTAAATTAGTTATCGTTTTTGGTTAACTGGAATGCGTCTGTGGTTTGGCCCTTACATTAAGTGAAGTAACCTGTAAATTCTTCCAATGTTATCATGAAAATTTTACCAGCGATTGCTGCAGTGCTGCCAACGCAGGTTCATTTTTGTTTTAAAAGGTTCGGAAAATTTACGACTGATGATCCTGATACGGAAACGAGTCAAAGTGACGGAAATTAACGTCCATAGGGCTTTGATTAGTAGGTTTTTTCGAACTCGAAAACCTGACTCAGTCATAACTTTTAAAAATGAAGTTTCCATTACATCAGCTGACAGATGCCAGTTGATCCAATGGGATGGACATGATTCGATTGAAGTCGAGCACCCGACTTTGAAGAAATCTGTGAGTCGCAGACGAAATAGGCCTATTTGTCAAGAGATAAGCTTTGTCAAGTAGAATATAAAAAATTTGCTCAAGTTTAGTAGCGGTAATTTGAGATAGCTTTACAGTTTTTAATTTTTGAACTATTGAAAAAAGGTAAACAAATGTTTTTCATAGTTTCCCGGTCTTTCCACGAATCGATTTATATCAAAAACAATTTGCATTAGACAGAATAGCTGTCTGCAATTATTTCAAAAAGTTTTTCCTCAGCTCAAGTGTTGCCATCGAGAACTAGTTTTACGAATTTCTCGCGTTTTGCTGGCTACATGAGCATACAGAAGTGATAACTTGTCTGTCAGATTCGAGAATTGTTATTTCCGATAAAAAGATTATAAACTTGTGTTAAACTTCACACAATCTGACAGCAGTGCTGCCAGATTATTACTTTTTCAAATTAAATTTAGTATTATCATATCATTCATGTTGCTTTAAACCATGCTTTTAACGGTCTTAATTTTGACTAACTTATGAATATGCTTTCGAGTTCTCTTAATCTCGTTCCAGTTTGATGTTTTGGAGTGGCCAAAATGACAGTTTTGATTAAAGTTTCGCATAGATAGCAACTCCATATCTCGAAAATTTTGCTTGACTTCGAGGTTTGGTTCCTCTTAGTTGCTCCCTCTTCTAATTTCATGGAAGTAATGTTTCGTGATTTGTGAGTTGACTCGTTGGAAAGTTTACTTCTGGATTAACTAATCCAACCAAAGATCGTCGCTATTTTGAAAAACCAACCATCAGTGCAACAATGTTTTTTTTTCAGTGCTGAAAATGTTTTTTTTTTCTTTAAATCAATTCAGTGTTTTACCATGACTTTGACAGTTTAAATTTTGATTAACTTATGAATCGCTTTTGAGTTCTCTCAATCTCGTTCCAAATTGACGTTTCGATGTGGTCAAAAATGAAAATTTTGATTAAAATTTCACTCAATTCTACTATTTATCTCCAATGTTCGGTTCGATTTCGAGATTTTGTTCCTCAAGGCTGCTCCCACTGCTAATTTCATGGAAATGAATGTTTTTTGATTTGTGAGTTGACTAGTTGAAAAGCTAATTTCAGCGCTAACAAATTCAAACAAAGATAGTTGCTGTTTTGAAGAACCAACAATCAGTGCTGCCAGAAAATATATTGTTTTACTTTAAATCAATTCCATGTTTTCATACCTCTCGTGTTGCCCAAGCAACACATAACTGTCATAATTGGTTACAGCAACTCGATTTTGACTGAATTGAGTTACACATGAAGTTACTTTTACTCGTTATAAACAAGTGTGCTGCTTGGGTGATTTTGACAGTTTGAATTTTGATTAAGTTATGAATATACTTTCGAAATTCTATCAATCTCGTTCTTGTGTGACATTTTGGAGTGGTCAAAGAGAAAATTCTGAATAAAATTTTACTAGAATCTACTACATATCTTGAACGTTCTGATCGATTTTGAGATTTGATTCCTCAAGGTTGCTCCCGTTTCTAATTTCATGGAAAAGAATGTTCTCTGATTTGTGAGTTGGAAAGTTTACTTCAGCATGAACTAATCCAAACCAAGGTCGTTGCTATTTTGAACAACTAACCAGCAGTGCTGCGAGAAAATGTTTTTTTTTTAAAATAAATTCAGTGATTTCATACCTTCCATAACTGTCATAATTGGTTACAGCAACTCGATTGTAACTGAATTGAGTTACATTACAGTTTACTTTGACTCGTTTGAAACAAGTGTGCGCTTTGGTTGATTTTGACAGTTTAAATTTTGATTAACTTGTGAATAAACTTTCGAAATTATATCAATCTGGTTCTTGTGTGACATTTTGGAGTGGTCAAAGAGAAAATTTTCAATAAAATTTCACTGAAATCTACAATTTATCTCAAATGTTCTGTTCAATGACGAGATTTGGTTCCTCAAGGATGCATTTCTTTTCTAATTTCATGGAAAAGAAAGATCTGTGAGATGACTAGTTGGAAAGGAAGGTTTGCTTTGGCGATAACTAATCCAAACGAAGATCACTGCTGTTTTGAAAAACCAACCATCAGTGCTGCCAGATAATGTCTTTTTTTGTTAATGAAATCAATTTAATACTTTCAAATCTCTCATGTTGATTTCGACAGTTTAAATTTTGATTAACTTACGAATACACTTCCGAAGTTTTTTTAATCTCGAGCGGCCAAAGAGAAAATTTTGATAAAAATTTAACTTAAATCTACAATTTATCTCCAATGTTCAGTTTGATTCCAGGATTGAGCTACTTAAGGTTGCTCCCTTTTCTAATTTCATGGAAGAGAAAGTTTTTTGATTTGTGAGATGACTAATTGGAAATGAAGGTTTGCTTCGGCATTAACAAATTAAAACAAAGCTAGTTGCTGTTTTGAAGAACCAACAGTCAGTGCTGCCAGACAATGTTTTTTTCTGAATAAAATTTGATGACTTCATATCATTTTTGTTGATTTCAGTGGTGTAAATTTTGAATGACTTCAGAATATAGGTTCGAGTTCTTTCAGTCTCATACTGATACAAGATTTTTGAGCGGTCAAAAAGAAAATTTTGATTGAAATTTCACTAATATCAACCATTTATCTCGAAAGTTTTGTTCAAATTCCGTCTTCTACCAATTCATCCATACGTTTTGGTTGCTATTTTGCGCTGAGCTGTTAATTTTTAATATTTTTTCGAGAAGCTTTCCCTCAGTTCAAGTGTTGCCATCAAGAACTAGTTTTACAAATTTCTCGAGTTTTTCTGGCTACAGAGGAAACTTGTTTTGTCCGATTCGAGGAATGTTATTTCCGATTAAAAATATTCACTAAGTGCTGAATTTGACACTTTGAAAGAAGGATGAGTGTCTCTCGGTAAGTTTTGAGCCAGCACTGTCATTTTTGATTTCATGGAATTGAGTGATGACTAGTTGGATAGGAAGGTTTACTTTAGCGTAAACTGATTGAGGAATCCAGATAAAGCAAAATTGAGGTTAAACGAGTTCAGTAATTCAAAGGAAAATAATTGCTATTTTGAACAACCAGCCATCAGTGCTGCCAGAAAATATTTGTTTTTGAATTAAATTTGCTTAGATTTTGAGGAGTTCAAGAATATTTGATTTCAGGAAAAAGATGTTTGGCCGACCCGTGAGAGTTTTCAATGCATCCATAATTTTTGGTTGTTTGGTGCGTCGAACTGTCAGTTCTACTCGTTTTGAAACGAAGAACTAAAGGTATGATTTTGTAGTTGCCCAGTTTGCTTTCTTATTATAGTTTTTATTACTCCATGCGCGAAGTACGATCATAATGTTTTGAAGGAAATGTTTCCTTATCAGACTAATGAGACTTTTGGACTAGATAGTAATTTTGTTCGAAAGAAAATATGAAGGACATGTGAAAAGTTCAGTTAGTGTACGGCAGGCTTTGAAAATTGAATAGAAGTGATTGGACTTTGAGCAGAGGGCTATTTGAAAGGCAGTACCCAAAGAAGGATACCCCCTTGACTGGAATAAGATTGCCTGCCTGATTTGGCAGGAATATTTATTGATAGTGATTCAACAAGTTTTTTTTTCAGTTTGAAGTTTAGCTGGCTAAAGAGGTAACGTGTCTGTCTAACTTACAGGTGAGTGATTACAGGAGAGTTTCGCTTTATTTTGATTGTTAATTTCATACGTAATTAGGGAAAACACAGTCACTTCGATCTGAGTGGTTTCAGTTTTGATGATATACGATGGTCAAATTTGGACGAGTTTCTAGATCTGATTGACGAATTATGATGGTGGCAATTTTCTGGGCTTCGGCCGTGGTTAAGAATTTCTTTTCCAAAATATGAATTTCGACAGGCATAAATTGTATTTTCCAACTCCATCGAGACTGTATGATTCATTGCTCCAGGTATTTTCATAAGTTGAAATTTAAAGGCATAAATTCTGACTAGCACTGTATCCTAACCAGGGCAGACAAATATCATTTTCAATGAAAAATCACATTTGATGTTTACCGAAATATGCCGAAATAATCTCATCGGAATGACAAGAAAGCTCAGTCAGCGGCATTAGATTAACCAGCGTTGATTCTAACTGACCAATTTCAGATGAAACCGAATTCAAATCTACGACATTGAACATTTTGACAGTTGATGCTGAAGTTCAATTTAGGAAGGCGCTTGCTGTGTTGTCATTTGTTGTGTTGAGTCTAACAAAATGGCGCAAACAGGCGAAGAGAGCCGGCTTGCTTTGTTTGGAATGTGAATTTTCTCCTTGAGTAAATATGGGAACAAGTCCCTGTCACTTCGAAGTTTACTGAGCACAAACTTCAAATACTATTAGGACTTCAGGTGTGAAATTTTCAAGAACCGTTGGCTACATTGAAGTATCTTTTGATTAGCAATTTGAGCGTTGTTTGTTTTGTATTGCTTGTGACTTTTAGTCTCCAAACCGTGCAGTTATATTTAGTTTATATCGAGAGAGGACTCCCGCTCGTTCCACCTTAAATTTTCTGAACAAATTGCTTCGAATGACGTTTATGAGCTCAACTTCAGGGTCGATTGAGATGTTGGTCAACAGTTTTGACAGGTGAAATCGCGTTGTCTGATTATCAATTCATTCGCCGCCCCAAAGGCTGGTTCACAATTGATAAGTTGCGGATGCGTTGACGTAAATTTTTTTCGTAGGATTCAAACATGATCGATTTATGGCATTTTGAATAAGAATGCAAATTTTGGTAGTTTCAATATACGAATTTGTTCAAGATTTCTCTTTTTCATGTTGGTTGTTTTTAGGAAGGAAGTTTTTCGCTTATTTTTGGCAATTATGTTTTCGATGAAGGACAATCAGTTGAGCAGCTGTGAATGATTTTCAGAATCGCTTCGCCTCTAGAGAGTAGGATTTATGGTGATGGCAATTTTATTGACGGAATTCCTCTTTTAGAGCATCGTTCGGTTGTTAAAATGAGACTGCGTTTCATGTGCCAAGGTTCTTTCTTATTTTTAACGATGAAATTTTAAATAGAATTAAACGAAATGGAATTAAAACAAAGTTGAAGAAATTAGGCATTTTGAGAATTTTTTTTGTTTTCTTTGTTAAGTTTCACAACTGCCTTGCTAACGTTATGGTCCAGAATGATTTTTAAAGCTGGAGTAATTTGAACTTTGACTAAAAACTTTTAAAGAACTAATTCAAATTGCATTGAGCAGTGCTTTTTAAGATTTCCTCTTTTATTTTATTTTTTTCATCGTTAAATCGCGTTTATTCTGCTTGGATTATGTTTAAACAGACCTCTTTTTAGTAAGAATGAAATTAAAATTCACGAATTATTGTATTTTGAAAATTTATGCTGAAGGTACAATTTTGACAGGCGCTTGAAGTTTGTCGTTTGGCGTGTTCAGTTACACAACTGTCTTGCTATCGAAATTGTCCATGGGGATTATCAGGATTATCAGAGTAAGAGTAGTTTGAATTTTGACTTGAAGTTTTAGAAGAACCAACTTAAATTTTATTGAATACTGGCATTTATATATGCTGCTATCATTATGAGGTATCATTAGATCATTAGGAGTTATGATTCTGTGTTTGTGGCTGCTTTTCGCGATTTAACTGGTTTAGACAACGGAATTTTTCTATAAAGTCGCCGTCAACGCCAACGAACGCTGAATTAAAAGTTTTGACAGATGGGTACAGTGTTGCCATGTTATTTGATTCGTAGAAAAAAGTGCTTGGTTTCAGATGCCTTTCGTTAACTCCAGTTGGATTGTTTTTCTGTTCATACATTTTAAAGCATTCAGTCTTTATGGCAGTTTTTAATCCTGATTTTGAAAGGTGAGACAGTGCAAGGGACGATTTAGCTGGATCTGTTTATCGAGGAATTATCAGCGCCTCATTTATTAGTTTCGGTTATGTTCTTCAGAGTTAATTTGGGAATTTACGGTCCAAATGCTGCAATGCCTAATGAACTTCTGAAGAATCTGAGAGAACAGATTCTTTGCATGAGCTTGCTTCTCCAACACATTGACGAAATGGTCATTTTGACCGGTCCTTTCAATTATGCCGGATGTTTTGGTTTTTCATTGCCGAACGTTTCGATTAGTTCTATGTTGATCACTTTGCCTTTCAATTTTGCAAGAGTCATCTGTTCAGAACAATAAATTTTAGTTATTGGTTTTTATGATTTCCGCTAATGGGTAGTTTCAAATTTACAAGTATTTTGTAGCCGAAAGAAATTCTTTCGATTGAGTTTTGATATGGGTTTCTTCTTGATTGCTTGTTTAGAAATATAATTTGATAGATATTTAAACAAAAGATGATATCTAGGAACATATTTTTAAAATTTTGATATAAAATTTGTTGCCAAAATACACGCCAAAATAAGTCGACCACTTGACACTGAACAAATCATAGACAAAATTGGCCTTTCTTGTCAAAGAATCAGCCTCTTATTTTGAAATTTGAAAAATTCGCTCACGTTTATCAAGGGTAGTTTGAAATGTATTTAATTTTTCATTTTTGAAAAAGGTGATCAAGTTGAATTTTTGAATTAAATGTTGTTTTAATTTATACAAATAAACATTGTTTTCATTTTTCTGAGTTCGATGCTGTGTTGCCAGTTTAGTTGTTTTTTAGAGTTTAAAAGCCTTTGTCTCTATATGTTTCTTCGTAGCACATGAGTTCTGATTGTTGAAATTTGATACAATTACAGCAAACAAATGTTGTGTGTTCACAGCTGTGTTGCCAGTTTGGTTGTTTTTGAGAGTTTCAAAGCTTTTGTCTCTAAATTGTCTCCATATATATTTTCATAGCATTTTGATATGTCATTTAAATGAAACGTCCAAAACATTCAATTGCAGTGATCATAGGTTCTTTTGATTATCACTTGAAGCATATTTGAGATATTTATTTTTGATCCACATGCGAATGTTCTGTGGAATTCTTATAGTAAATCTTGTTTTGAAAGATTTTTAGAGTGACAGGTTCGTTTTATATGCCAAATCAGTCCGAAATGATAAATAGATTTTTAAGATTTAGTGCAGTTGAGGTGATGTGAATTTTGTTCCAGGTTTATTGCAATGTTCAACATTTTTCAAATAAAATTTTGATTTCAACAAATGAATTTATCACTGATTCCAAATCTTAGTTTTGGGATTTCGCTTTCAAATTTTAGTGCCAATTTTGACCTCATGTGTGTTAGGAGAGAATGTTCAACTGTCTGTCTCTTATTCAACTGAGTATTCAACTGGTCAGGAGTGCATGGGGAAAGCTTTCCCGGATTTGCTTGATTTTTTCGATTTTGTTGCAAACCATTATTTTGTGACTAAGCTGTTCAATTTTCGATTCAAAAGTATCCGAAAGGCATGTTATACGGTTCAAGTCAATTGATAAAAGCTACTTTTTTCGTTGTGTGATCAGCAGTTAGGAAATGATTCCATTTTTTTGTGGTTATGTTTTGTTTTAGTTTGTTCCAATTTGGACATTTATAAAAAAATTAATCAGAATTTAAATTTCTGATTGTTTAGAGTGCTCTTTGGACACAGTGTATGATGAGATTTTTTTCCAATTTGTATTGCTTTTGAAAAGAAACTTGAAGTTTGGATTTCTTATATCAAATAAGTGTTGCCAAAACACATGATTTTAGAATTTGTGGTTTTCACCAATACATAATATCTCTGGACTTTGATTTTTTTACCAGTTTGGCTGCGATCAGTTAAATTTTGGATCGTTTAATTTTTCTGAATTGAGAAATGTGATTTGTTTTGATTTTATGCTGAAGAGTTTTTAGCTAATTGAAATAATACTTCCTATATTTTTAAGATTATTTTCATGATTGAATACTTGATAAATGTGGTTGCACTGAGTGCTGCCAGGACGACACAATGTTTGATAGGAATTTATTCAATTCTTCTTTGAATTGAATTTCTGAAGAGAACATTGAAGTTTTATCGAACAGGTGTTGCCAAAACTGATGATTTTAAAGTTTTTTTTGTGTCACTAATAGCTGACGTTATCATATTCCGCCATGTATTGAATTTTGTATGAAATTCGCTGGGATTTGTTAAATTTTGAATTATTTAGTTTTTCCTGAATCGGCAAAATTTGTTTCGGTTTGAAGCTGAATAAGAGTTTTTAACTTTGTAAAATAAGTACTTGACGAGAATTTTTTCAATTTTTTTTTTGAATTTAATTTTTGAAAAGAACATTGGAGTTTCGCATTAAATTTTTTTGTGTCACTTATAGCTGCCATTATCTTATTTTTCCACATATTGAATTTTGTACGAATTTAGCTTTGATTTGTTATATTTTGAGTTATTCAGTTTTTCCTGAATCGACACAATTTGTTTCGATTTGAAGCTGAATAAGAGTTCTTAACTTTGTGCAGTTATTTCACAATATTTGATCAGAACTTTTTCAATTTTTTGTGGAATTCAATTTTTGAAAAGAACATTGGTGTTTGAATTTTGGATTTTAATCGATCAAGTGTTGCCAAAACTGATGATTTTAAAGTTCTTTTAAAATTTTCTCCCCATATTGAATTTTGTACGAGTTTCGCTGAGATTTGTTAAATTTTGAGATTTTTAGTTTTTCCTGAATCGGCAAAATTGGTTTCGGTTTGAAGCTGAATAGGAGTTCTTAACGCTTTGTACTAAATTCACAATCTTTGATGAGATTTTTTTTTCCATTTTTTCGTTTTTTGAAAAGAACATTGGAGCTTGAATTGCTGATTTTGATCGAGCAAGTGTTGCCAAAACTGATTATTTTAGAGTTTTCTTTTTGTATCACTCATGTTGAATTTTGTATAAACTATGCTGCGAATCATTTTTTTTTTTTTGATTATTTGGTTTTTCTGAATCGGTATCAGAAGCTTGCTTTGATTTTAAGTAGAATAAGCGCGTGATGTTCATGTTTTATTCGTGATTCAATGTTTTTTGGGTTGTGGCAAGTTAGTTACTCTTATGAAAGGGTGCCTACAGTTTTGCCATGTTCCTGCCGTTATTGCCTATTACCAATATGTGAGGATCCCATGGTTAATTTTCGGACTCTTCGACTCTACTTTTTCCTGGACTTGATATAAAATGTATACTAACAAGTTATCGTTACAAATAAATAAACAAATCTGTTTAGTTTTGCTGCCTATGCATGTTCGTACGTCGAGTAGATAGGATAGAAATCTGCGATAATTTTGGGCCCTGTGCATTTTCTAGGCAATTTTTTAAAGTAAATTGATCCGGAGCGGGAGCCACTTGTTGAAAATGTTTCAGTAGTTGGAACATCTGAATTTGGATGTTAAAATCCTCTCTGTGAATCGATCACTGATGCAGTGATGCCAGGTTATCCTGCTATGCCATAGAGGAAAGTGCAATTCAATTCCGATTGATAACTCTTTAGTTTTTTTAATTCCTTTATTATCGAGATTTTTGGCTCTGGCATGGATCATCTCCACTCTTCAATTTTTCAGATTTCTTTTGTGTTATTTAACTCCAATTCCGCGTTATCAAACTCCAATTTTGTTCGAGCAGATCTTGCTGTCAGAAGCGGTTCGCTACTGAATTAATGGAATTTTGATTCATTTGTCGAACTTTGTTTTAGTTGTTTCTTTGAATATATGTTTTCGTGGAATTTTGATGGGGTGTTCCAGTTACTATGCAAAATTAGATTCAGCTAATTTAGCTCTTTTTTTTAATCAACTCTTGAGACTTATTTTTGGATGACATTTGTGATGCCGATGTACATGTTCAGTAAGAGTTCAAGTACTCAATTGATATTGAAAGCGTTAGATTCGTTTTATGTTCCAAATCAGTCCAAATGGGATTTTTATTCAGTAATTCAGAAATTGTTTAAGTTATTGTCGCAGGAGCTTGTGACGATAAGGGATGAAAAATTCAATAAGCAAAGTATTCGGAATTTTGACTTTCAGCATAATATTTGCTCTGATTGCTCTTGTCAGAATGGCCTGGTATTTATTCGATGTGTTCTTGGATCTAAGATAGCTATGATCAATTTTGAGTCAAGCTTGCTTGATTCAGTAGTTGTTAAATTGAGTATTACGTCTCATTGTTTGTTCTGATGGCTTTGCAATAATGCTTTGCAGGATTTGACTATTCTTTGAGAAGGTTATATTCATTTGTTTTCGTTCGTTTCGGGATTGTTTCGCCTCAATATTTTTAAAAGGTCTCAGAAATCACCAGTCAATCGTTAAATAAATAAATCGGAGTATTACGTTTCCATGCCGCTTTTTCAGGTTAATCTGTCGTATTCAGAAATCTCGCAAATCGATATTGCCTGATGAACTTTGGAGCAATGTTAAAGATTGATCTTGGTCTTATCATTGACTAGAAAGCAAATCGTGTATATCAGTTATTCAAGGTTGTCATTATGACAATTTCATGAAGCATTGTTGTTAATAGAGATCTTGTTTGGGGCTTTCCGTTTAACCATGGGTATCAAGAACTTCGCAATTTAGATTCAACGTCTTTTGGATTCGTTCGTTTCAGGATTGTTTTGCCTTGTTATTTTTATAAGCATTCTTGCAGTTTGCATGCAAGTACAATTTTGCATGCAAGTGAAAAAATTGTTCAATGAAAACTTGTTTGAGGCTTTCCGTTTAATCATGGGTGTCAAGAACTTCACCTTTTGGATTCAGCGTCTTTTCTAGACCAGTTGTCCAGAATGAACGTGCTCACTGCACAATGATAGCTCAGGCACTAGAGGAATTTGGAAACAAAAGCAGGATTTTTGTTGTTGCTAAAAATGACATCATATTCATTATTGATTAACGGAAACTTCGATGACTGATGAACAGTTATCGTTTGATGTTCATTTCTAGTAAACTGAGTATCACTGTTATGTCAAATTCATTGAAGATTCATCGGTGCACATGTTAAAAACAGGTAAAAGTGACAGCTGAATAAGCATTTATCAATCTGAGTATTGTCGTTTGGTTGACTGGTAGGAAGCAGTTTGCTGACCAAATTGATTCATGGAGCTGTTAACGATCTTGTAAGATAATTTTAGACAATCGTTTTTTGTTCTGTGAAAGATTAGGCTTCGGTTAATCAACAATCTTGCATGCAGGTAGGCAAAGCCTAGGTTGTACCTTTCGGACATCAGTAAAAGTTCCTTGCGGGAAGATCAGGTTCTACTGTACCGAAATTCCTGAAAAAAAGATCATAGACCATCTGAAATTAAGTCACCGCTTTCTTGTTGAAGAAATGTGTTGGATTTGATTATTTGTCACTTAAGTTAGTAACCAGCTTCGTTCACGATTACTGTTTACTTTGGTAGGATATTATTGGTGATACGGAAATTAAAGCAGCTTAATTTGCATAACGCGTTTCAGCTGACATTGATTTAGCCATCCATATGACCTGGTGCGTCAAAACTATGATTGCCACCTTGTGACTTAGTGCGTTACAATCATACCAATTCGATTAACGGTTGCCAGATACGATTCTTTGGTTTTTGAAGTTTGAGTTTCTAGGTTTTCAAAGTTGACTATACCAACATTACTTTTTACTGTGCTACAATTCACTATTGAAAGGCTTTGATTTTATCATATTCTTTTTGCAGATATGATTGTTGCAATGAATGCAGTGTGGCCAGGAGCACATGAGTTTCGTTCATGAGCGGCATATTATTTAAAAATTGACACTGCAACCTAAAGATTACCGGAATCAATGTCAGAAGCAATTGCTCTGAGGCATTTTTCATGAACCGAGGGCCGGAACATGTATTTTCATTCTGGATTGAAGTGTTTTGACTAGCAACGATACTGTATCCTCAAGTGGGTACATGCTTAATATCACTTCAAGATTCTGAACCGCAAGCTTGCTACAGTTTCGTTGTATACTTCTTTATGGTGACAGAAGAACTAGAAGCATGAGAGAAAATTTTTGTGTTTGCGTGTTTTTCTAAAAGTAGTTTTAGAACAGGTATGCCTCAATTGACAATTAGCTTCTCAGCACTAAGCTCTTTCAAAGTAGCAAATTCATTGCAAATAGCAACAACAAGATCAGGAAAGGAACGTTCGAAAGTATATTAATCATAAATATTGATTTTATTAGTTTCCCATTTGCGAGTAATCTTCACTGTATGAGTTAAGTGCATGAACACAAAGTGGATCTATACTAACTTGGTTGAGATCTATCCACAAAAAATTGGGTTAATGACTTGGATCCAAGTTTGCTTTTAAAAATGATTATTTTCATCGAATTTTTCTTTTGAGGAAGTGATGCCAGTTTTAGTGAAATTAAATCATCGTCTAAATTTACAAACTTCATCGTTGTTATTCCAGAGAAGTCTGTCATAATGATTACGATGATTATTAAGAACAGAAGGGATGCCAGTTTTTGTGAAACGACGTCAATGTTTAAATTTTTAAACCTACGGTGAGGTTTATTCCAGATAAGTACTTAAGAAGATATTGGTCAAGAATGTTCAAGATAGAATGCTTTTTTGTTATGCTTAAATGCATAAAACATTTAGGTATTAAAAGTTTTGAGTGCATTTTTTTCAAAATAATTTTTTCTCGAAAATCTGAAGTTTACAAAAAAAATCATAATAATTGAGTTTGATCCAACGAATAGTTAATTTGAAGATTTAAGAGCTATAATTTTAGCAAAAAATTTCTTTCGGCGGAGAATTAAATGAATTTAATTGCTTCGATGGTGAAAGTTTCATGTCTAGCATACAATTTTGATATGAATAAATTTTACATTTTGAAGTCAACAAATGTTAAACATATGTCAAACATTTAAGTTTTTTTTAAAGATTTAGAGATAATTTAACATCAACTGTCTAGTTCAAGTAGGAGGTCCAAAAACAAATTTTTAATTGGTTCTGATAATGCTGGTCGCAGTTGATGCAGTTGAAGTATATTTTTCTGTTGGTAGATGGCTCTTCAGTCTTTTCATTGTTTATAGTTACACGGAAAAAATCCGTGCCCAGATTTGTAGTGCTGCAGTCATGAATTAAAACCAAAACACTGGTCTAACTTTCAGTTTCCTATCAAACTTAATAGTATTTCAAATTGCAGGATTGCCATGAAAGTACTTCTAAATGGTCTCAAGGAACGACCAAAGACGAACTCTCAAGTATAAATTAAGACTGCGACTTTCATGGACAGTTGCTATTAATGTGTAATCAATATATTGTTGATACTTGTTCTGGATGAACATTCATGCTGATTTGCTTCTTGCAAATTCGAAAATGTTATACCACAAATCCAAAAACCGTTCTTTTTTTGGATTAATATCGAAAAATTTACCATGTTAACAAACTTCTCAAGTAGAATTTTCACTAAATGAAACAAATTAGAAATTCTCCACAAAATTATACAAATAAAAAATAGTTATACAAATCTTGATTTCAGTTGCTAGGAGTAAAATTCTAAACAATTATTGTCAACAATATTTCATTCAGGTCAAAACGAATTGAGCATTCGTGAAAAATATTAAAAAAATTTGAAAATTTAATATAAACATAACGAAATTCTAGTCAGAATAAGTTTTAATTGAAACGTAAGATTAGTTACAAACAATTGCAGCTTTCATTTTTGGCTAACTGTCGGGAATTTTCTCCAAATTTTGATATATTTGTTTTTAAATTAAACGGCGTTTGTTCAGTTGACGAATGACAATGGCATGAAATTTGTGTTCATAAATATTATCAGCGTGGAATTTATATACAAAACGATAAACGCGATCGCAAAATCTCTAATCTTAAATCTTAATGGAACAATTATTCCTATTCAATAAAGTCTCTATATCTTAATATCAATCTAGCTCAGTAAGGGAAAATATTTATAAAACAAATTTCAGCATTTTATTAGCGGTTGCGAAAAAGTAGAGATGTAATTTTGACGAATAAAAATTTCTCGGTAAGAAAATATTAAAAAAAAAACAAAACAAAAATAAAACGAATAAGACTAATAAATTTTGATTGTTTGCAAGCGATAAATTTAGAGAAAAATTACTTAATTTTAAAAAAAAATCTTAAGAGTCAAATTTAAAAGAAGCGAAACGAAAAAAAAAAAAACAGCAAACGAAACTTCAAATCATAAATCAAACAAAAAACACATTGAAACAATTTCCGAATCCATCTCTGCTTTAACGCCCGGCGTACGTTTGCACTTCCGGCGAGGCCCTTCCTACCCTTCCCCCGGGGGTCGCTAGTTTACCGCCGTGCGTTCCTCGGTCGCAGTAAACCTGCCCCCCTCCAACAGCTTGCCAAAAGGGAGGAGCAGAAAGCCTTCTCCCGGACTCAGAATAACATTTTACAAACATTTCATTCCACTTTTTGTTTTCTCCCGGGGTTGGGGACTGCTTTGATTTGCTGACTAACTCATTCTTAAGGCACTTGATTTTCCATTTCAGCAAACAAATTTTGAAAATAACCTACCTCCTTCGATGAGAGGAATGCCGCCACCAGCTGTCGTCGCCTTCTCCGATGCCTTTCCTTATCGATTGCCACCTGATAAGGCCGTTTCACCGAATCAATTTTTCGCGCACACAAAGCACTCGTTGGGTGGTTCCTTTCCTCGCTCGTTTCGCACAAATCACTTGTTGTTCTTGAAAACGTTCTTATCACACAACTGCTTTCCCTACGTGTGCTGGGAACCAGGGAGCTCGGAGGCTCCCTTGGTTCGCCGGATTCGATCTTCACTCACTGAATGCTCACTGAACTGTGAATGGTTTCCGAGTTGCGCACGGGGTTTTTATAACGAAGGGATCGACGCATGCGACAACAACCCCCGGCTTTGCATTGTCCCCGTTCGCGCTTGTGTTGGTGACTTTCTTTTGTTCGCCGGTTTTACTTTCCCCCTCTGTTTCTAAACATTCCCATGCCGTCGCTCGGCAGCATATCATCATGAGTCGCATGGGTTATGACGTGGCTTTTTTTATGCTGCATGTTCGAAAAGATAACCTACCGTGCAAGAATCCGAGAAAGAGGGAAGAAGCAAAAGGGACTTCTCGGTCTTCTGAAGGTGACGGCAAAGGAATCCGGGAAAGAAGTTGCGCGCGCTCGTTTCCAAGGATTTAGGTTTCGGAATTGGATCGAGGGGACTTCTTGTCGTCGGTTGAATCGTTGCCATTGTTAGCGGCTTTTGATTTCGTTTTTGATTAAATTATGCAGCCGGCAGTTTGCTGGCTCTGGGCTGGGTGATTAGAGCGGTGGAATCTGTGAGTTTGGGAAGGGGCAGTTTCATGGGAAAATGTCGTTCATGGAGAAAATCCTAACCGACATCGGTACCGGTTTCTTTGGGGTTGAGGATTTATTCTGGAAGGTTGGGAGAAATTTATAGCTCAAGATAGTCACATCGGCGCATTGCTTGTGTTAGTGCTCCGATGTGCGCTGATTTTGTTAGATATTTTGCAACAGAGACAAGAAAATATTTGCAAATATTTGAAATTATCGAATTAGTTTAACAGTTCACAGTTATTAACGACATAAATTTGTTTTGAAAAATCAAACTAATCTTGAACTTAAACAGTTCACAACAGTGATCGAAATAGTCAAAGTAATGTGGTCGAATTTGTTCACACAGAGAAACGTGGAGTATTATTTTCAGGATTCAGAATGTACGATACCATATGCAATTTTCATCAAAACTACTAAACATTGTACAATAATTTTGTATTTGCGTTAGATTCACTTAATAACACTTCTTTCTAAATGATTATTAATCTTCCAGACCATCTAACAGTTGTGAAGAATCTTTGCGGATCTTGGAAGCTTCCACAAGTAGCGGAGAATTGTGTTGTGTTGCAGTGAATTTGTTGGAGTTGAAGAATAATACAATGTAAGATATTGTTGCTTGGACTCTTGGTATAATTTTATTTTGCTATAAATTACCTTGACTATTATTTCTTTAAAAAATGTGCGGCTGTTAGGCTGTTGAATTAGTTTCTATTCTAGAAACTAATAGGGATGGGAAGAATACGGAAGGAAATACTCATTCTATTCAATTCACTCCATCTGCCAAAAGTTTTCGAAACAAATAATTCAATTCAATTTTTCAATTTTTTTGGTTAACAGTGAATCTAAGCAATTCTAGATTGATTTTAAGTGTCCATTGATTGACCATTACACAGTGTAACACTTTTGAAGTGACATAGTAGAGATTGTTTTTCTGGTCGAACATAACCCAAAACCGTGTTCGAAATGTTTGTAACACCCTAAAAATGTTTATTTATTCCTAAAAACCGTCTTTTGGTACTTGTTTTAGCGGTTAAAATTCATATATAGGCTTTTTTCATCCGATTTCAAAATTTATGGCATTTTGGATAGTAGCTTTCCGAAAAAAATATAACCTTGATTGTTTTGAACGAGAAAGACAAAAAATTTACGTTAAAATCTAAACTTTTCGAAAAAAAATTCAAATTATATTTCATACTAGCTGATCCCTGTGCGAGCGTTGCTACGCCTGCAACTAAATGAATGAATATTACATAGAACTGACGCTTTTTTTAATGATTTTTTTTTTAGTTATAAGGAGTTCAAACTTCTATCAGAACATTCTTCTTACCCAGACAATACAGAGTTTGTGGCTTATTTACCTGCATAATTCTCAGGATTGGTTGAAATTTGTGTTTGAATTCACCATAGAAACATTTCTTGCATTCAAAAAACCCCGCATACCATTTTTGATTCCATTTGCTTGATTAGTTCTCAAGCTATGCAGAAATTTGTGTTTCATTTGTATGCGAGCCAGAAGGGGAAAGCGGTCTCAAACAATCATAAGAACCTCCCCCAGCCCCAAAAATACCTGCATACATATTTTCACTTCGATCGGTCAGACAGACAGTTAGAAATCCATTTTAATATAAATAAAAATCCTGTTTCCAATAACCCCCACATGCCAAATGTGGTTTCATTTACTTGAATAGTTCTCGAGTTATGCAGAAAATTGCGTTTCATTTGTATGAGAGCTCCCGCCCCCTTTCAGAGGGCAAAGGGGTCTCAAACCACCATAGAAATATGTTTAACCTTCAAAAAAATTCCAAATTTGATTCCATTTGCTTTATTAGTTCTCGAGTTATGCAGAAATTTGTGTTTATTTCTATGGGACCCCCCTCATTAAGAGGGCATAGTGTTCTTAAACCACAATAGGAATATGTCTCTCCTTCAAAACATTCCACATGCCAAATTTGATTCCATTTGCTTTATTAGTTCTAGAGTTATGCATAAATTTGTGTTTCATATGTTTGAGAGCCCCTCCCCCCTTCAGAAGGCGGAAGAGTCTCAATGACCATAAAAACATTTCTCTCCTTCAAAAACCTCCATATGCCAAATTTGGTTCCATTTTCTTGATAAGTTCTCGAGTTATGCATAAATTTGTGTTTCATTTGTATGGGAGCCCCCCTCCCCTTCAGAAAAGAGAGGGGTCTCAAATTAGCATTGAAACAGTATTTATCTACAAATACCTCCACATGCCAAATTTGGTTCAATGTGCTTGATTAGTTCTCGAGTTAAAAAGAATATTGTATTTTATTTGTATATGAGCCCCCCCTTTTCAGGGCGAAGAGGAATCTGAAACGATGATAGAAACTTTTCTTGTCTTTAAAACCTCACACATGCTAAATTTGGTTTCTCTTGCTTAGGGTCTCAAACCACCGTAGAAACATTTCTTGCCTACAATACCTCCACATTCCATATTTGGTTCCATTTGTTTGATTAGATCTTGAGTTATGCAGAAAATAGTTTTTCATTTGCATGGAATCCCACCCTTTCTAGAAGCGGGAGAGCTCTCGAACTACCATAAGATGCTTTCCCGGACCCAAAAACCACTGAATACAAATTTGCAAAGCAGTAGGTATAGTTTTCATGTTTGGTTGAAATTTGTTTCATTTGTATGAGAGCCCCCCTTTTTAGAGGGAGGAGAGGCTTTGAACCATCATAAAAACATTTCATGCCTTAAAAAACTCGTCCATTCCAAATTCGGTTCCATTTGCTTGATTATTTCTCGAGTTATGCAGAAATTTGGGTTCCATTTGTTTAAGAGCACCCCCTTCCCCCTTCCTCCTCAAATGACGGAAGAGTCTCAAATCACCATAGAAACAATTCCCTCCTTCAAAAACTTCCACATGCGAAATTTGGTTCCATTTCTCTTATTAGTTCTCATGCAAGGATTTGCGTCTTGTTTGAATAGGTTCCCCCCCTTTTCAGAAAGGGGAGGGGTCTCAAATCAACATAAAACAATTTTTTGTCTTCAAAAACCAACACATACTAAATTTGGTTCCATTTGCTTGATTAGTTCTCGAGTCATGCAGAATAGTGTATTTCATTTGTATCGGAGACCTCCCCCCCCCCCCCCTCTTTAGGATTTCCCATCCGGAGTCTCAAACCAATCTATATTATAACAAAAAAAAAAAAAAAAATTCCCGAGTTATGGAGAATATTGTGTTTAATTGGTATGGGAGCCCCCTCTTTTATGACGGGGAAGATTTTCAAGCTACCATAAAAACCTTTTATGCCTTCAAAAACTCACACATGCTAAATTTGGATTCTTTTACTTGATTAGTTCTCGAGTTGTATAGAAATTTGTGTTTCATTTGTATGGGAGCCCCCCTTTCCAGTAAAGAGAGGGGTCTCAAACCATCATAAGATTATTCTCCGGGCCCAAAAATCTCTGCATACAAAATTTCACGCCGATCGGTCCTTCCGCTCGCGAGTTAAATCGTGACAAAGGAAACCACAACTCAGTTTTAATTATATAGATAATAAATGATTATAATGTATAACTATTATTGATAAAAAGCCATTAATTATAAGCATTCTTATATGCTTATATATATTTGCTATATATGCATATATAGTTATAATTAATGGCTTTCCAATGAGGTATTCATTAATAATTGAGTATTTTTCTCCAAGCGTGGAGTGCGAATTATAATGTTTTTCATCACTCATGACACCCTGGTAGCGGAACAGTGAAATTAAATAGAACCCAAGATGCGAAGAGAGGAAGGTGGTATAGGTCTGTTCAGTTTAACAGTAGGCAAAAAATCATTACAAGTTTAACAACTGGCCACCGAGAAAGTTGTTTCAAATAGGTAAAAAGAATGTTCTTAATATTCCATTGGTGAAGACTGATGATATCATTTTGCCGCCATTACACTTGAAATTGGGGTACATGAAACAGTTTGTTAAACGACTTGACAAGAACAGCGAGGCTTTTCTTCACCTGAAACTTGTATTCTCCAAATTAAGTGACGCTAAGATTAAAGAAGGTACTTAGCAAAATTTCCCAACAATACATTCTTCGAAAAAATGTATTTAAATATTCTGATTACTATGAATTACACAAGAGGCAAGACAACTCCTCATCGCGAGTAATTTCAGAGTTACTTTTGAGGTACCTCGAGTAAACCTCGTTGCTCAGCAAGCGAGCACTGTCATTTTTTCTCTCTCTGTTTTTGCACAGCAGCTGTCAAACCAACCGACGCTACACTTAAAGTACATATCTGATGTGCTTGTATAATTTTATATCGCATTTACTACTATTCGTGTAAGGTTTTGCCTTTTTCGTGAAGAAGCTAATTTATGTCTCCAATTAAGTCATTTTCTGAATATACCGCTTCAGCTTTGGCTTGACCTGCAATTTTCTAATGCAGCATCATTCCACCAGACGACCAGACTATGAACTGATGCTTTAAAACAAGGGCAGGAGAAGAGATAAACGAGCTCTGCCCGCTGCACTCCGACCCAAGCTTCAAGCTTCTTAGATTCGATGTTTAGCAAATTACGAATCTGTACATGTCGCTATCATGCCTCATCATTATACTTCAGTAAAGCCGTCCACATATCACATATTAAACATTTCCTGAACCCTCATAGTCAGGGAATAGGGCTCACCGTTTAGCAATATTCTAGTGCCATTAGCAGAATGTCCACAATGTTTTCAAACCAATTGGAGGTCTAGTTGGAAATCAAACTTATCGAAACCCTGGCAACCGATAAGAACCGATGAAGATTGGTTCAATTTTAAGTTATATTGAGTTAAAGGGCGATACGGTCAAAATTTGGTCAATATCAACTTGACGTATTTCTTTCAATTTTGCATTTAAAAAACCTGAACACCCCTCATTTTGAAGGTGTGTGTGTGTAGAATGTTGCTCCTATTTTGATTTTGGAATTCACTCTTCAGTTGTCAAAATGCCGTCCAAGCAAGAAGAGCAGCGTATCAAAATTTTGCTCGCGCATCGCGAAAATCCGAGCTACGCGCACGCAAAGTTGGCAAAATCGCTAAAAGTTCCCAAATCAACCGTTACAAATGTAATTAAAGTGTTTGGGGAACGTTTGTCGACAGCCAGGAAGTCTGGATCGGGGGGAAATCGAAAACCGGAAGCCGCTGAGACGACAAAGAGAGTTGCCGGTAGTTTCAAGCGAAACCCTAACCTATCTCTCCGAGATCTCTCCGCAGATAAGCTGGGTGTATCGTCTACAACCGTGCATCGAGCCAAAAAACGAGCCGGACTATCGACTTACAAGAAGGTAGTGACTCCAAATCGCGATGATAAACAAAATACGACGGCCAAAGCGCGATCCCGGAGGCTGTACACGACGATGCTGACGAAGTTTGACTGCGTGGTAATGGACGACGAAACCTACGTCAAAGCCGACTACAAGCAGCTTCCGGGACAGGAGTTTTATACGGCAAAAGGAAGGGGAAAGGTAGCAGATATTTTCAAGCACACGAAACTGTCAAAGTTCGCAAAGAAATATCTGGTTTGGCAAGCCATCTGTACCTGTGGCTTGAAAAGCAGCATTTTCATAGCTTCCGGGACTGTCAACCAAGAAATTTACGTGAAAGAGTGTTTGAATAAACGTCTGCTGCCTTTCCTGAAGAAACACGGTTGTTCCGTACTGTTTTGGCCGGATTTGGCATCTTGCCATTACGGTAAAAAGGCCATGGAGTGGTACGCCGCCAACAACGTGCAGGTGGTTCCCAAGGACAAGAACCCTCCCAACACGCCAGAGCTCCGCCCAATTGAGAAATACTGGGCTATTGTCAAGCGGAACCTAAAGAAGACCAAAAAAACTGCTAAGGACGAGCAGCAGTTCAAGGCAAACTGGCTTTCTGCGGCGAAGAAGGTGGACAAGATGGCTGTACAAAATCTGATGGCAGGGGTCAAGCGTAAGGCCCGGCAATTCGGATTTGGAAAAGCGGAAGCCTAACTGAATATTTTTCCTGAATTTTATACTAATTGAACTTGAAAAAGAAATTTAATTTGTTTTCCCTTGACCAAATTTTGACCGTATCACCCTTTACTCGCGAGTTACTCGGTGCATCAAAGCTACTCAGAGTAAAGCTGTCTCACCCCTAGGAATTACATGCGTTTTCATTGGACCGCAGATTCTTAAGCTTAGGACTGATGAGGACTTTTTAAAGAAATTAAACCAAGTAGAGAAAAGAACATGGCTATGTTTTATTTCTATGTGCCAAAACTTTCGTGGAAACGAAAGAAGTTCAAATTACGTTGAGGTGGTCCATGAATTTTTAGAAGTCTATGGAGGGATGGGATCAAGCAAACATTTGAAATCAATTTTGAACATATACATTTTTTTTTTTCAAAATTTGCCGCTGATATTCTAATATTCACTGTCTTTCTGCTTTGAGACAAGAATAAAAAAGTATGAGAAATAATTCAAACTCGGAATTTCCCTTCCATTGTGCTTATTCCTTTCCTTTATACACTGTTACTCCGGAGTGCTCTTAACGTTGATTTTTTTTTTTTTTTTTGGGAAAAGTGTCGTAACTTTGACAATGTGTGTCCTACATCAAGCAGTTTTAATAAATTGTACCAAAAAGATGGCTTTAAAATCGAAAAAATACGAAAAGAAGGCCAACATTTCAGATTTTTACGTAAACAATTTTTTATTCTCGTTCAATACAAACGGAGATATATTTTTTACTGAAACGTACAATAAAAAAACTAATCAAAAACGGTATATCTCTCCAAGGTCTCTACGTTAGAGATGACGAGAAAAAACCTGAGTGATCTCAGACGTTGCGAACCAAAACAAACCCAAAAAGGAGAGAGTTCCTCTCCCATGTGCGCATCAAAACAGAGTCCATACAAACGACCGCTAGAAACTATCGCAGTGGGATGTTAGACAAAGGTAACGTCCTTGGTTCGAGCACTACTTTACCCATGCTCTTTCGCTCAATTTCAATACTTCTGTTCTATTTCCAATCTACCGTACACTGACGGAAATTTCAACACTTTCTCTTCATATCTTTCATTCTAGCAAATATTACTGTCCACTCTTAGTGCCTCATGGCGATGAGCGAACATCTCCTTCTACATCATAATCGTAACTCCACGCACGGAGAATAGAAAACATAACAATTAGAGTTGTATTCAAAAACGCCGAAAATTTTGAAATCGTACCGAAAATGGTGTTTTAACAATAAATAAACATTTTGAGGGTGTTACAAATATGTTGAACACGGTTATGTGTTATATTCGACCAGATAAACAATGTCTACTATGTTACTTTGAAAGTTCTTTCACTTTTTTTTTGTGTAGCACAGTGTTATTGATGAAGTGATCGTTATAAGCAGCTTTCGAGGTTACTTTCACATTCAATAAGCCTCGTATATAAACATCACAGATATCTTTAGGATAAGGGTACTGCAATATATTATTTGTATCTGTAATATATTTGTTATCAGATTGGTCACACCGAAGGCCGCCTTGTAAATTGCACTGGATTGTTTATCCCTACAAATGAAAATTATAGACATTCATTGGTTAATAATTTCATGTACGCGTGTTAAAATAAGTGCCAATATTACGTTGCTAAACCGTTTGTTAGATTTGCAACCAACTAATAAAACTCTTTTCACCACGTGGTGATTGCATCTGAAATTATGTGCCAGCCTGCGTATACGCGTTGGCATGATTCGTTGCTTTTGACCAGCAAATGGTCGTAACCTACATTGCACTGGCGTTTATATTATAAAAATATCTTTTTTCGCTCTCACCGCCAATAAGCAAAATCCATCGCAATTAGACGACTCTATGTTGAGCAAGAGCATGAGCATGATTGACCGCCCGAGGTTGCTACTCCGTTGTTGCCAGATCAGTTGTTTTTACACAGAGAACCAATATTTAGATGATGCCTGGGACCAGGGATGCCAGATATTTTTTTCAAATGTCTGTGATAAAAATTTGAAATGTCTGGGAATGTCTATAAAAGTCTGTCAATTTTTTTTAGAAAAATAGACTTCTTTCAACGAAAAGACGTAATAAGAGAGCGAGTTATGTCATTATCGCTATTTGTGTGATTATGTAAACATGTCTGCATCTATTTCTTGGATTGTATGCAACCTCACACTATTATTTCATATTATTAAAGTGACACTGAAGCTTTAAGCATTCGCATAGATGACACAATTTTCAATAGTTTTTTTCTCCCTGTAACGCTCTTTCCAGTTTTGTATTTAAAATCAAAATTTAGTTTTCGTTTGATAAATTCAACAGACTTTTTTTTGATTCAACAATAACCATTGATGGTGTGTACCATATTTTAATATGGTGTCATCATCACTCATGATCAGCAATATCATTATGGTCATATGAATGATTTTTGTATAGACTGCTTCTTCGGTTAGTCAGTGATTATCTCTTGAATTTCAGGGAAACTCTCTCCTGATCTTCTGCAAGGCTCTTTGCTTTATTCTGGGAAGTTTCCTCCCGAACTTCAGGCAAAATTCCGCATGCACTTTTTGGCAGTCACTCCTTATTTTCTTCGAAATTCACATTTAAGAACAGAACCTTACCTTCCAGAAACATTTGGTATTTTTTTTCCTGAACATAGTTACTTTCTAAACTTCTGATAAGTCCCATCCTGAACTACGAGGAAAGTTTCTACATAACTTTGAGAAAATACTCTTCAGAATTTTTTGGAAAATCTTCTTAAGTTGTTAGAAGTTTCTCCCTGAACATCTGAGAAGTTCTTTTCTGAACTGCCGAAATAATCTCTTCTGAACTTCAGAGAGTATTATCCTGAACTTTGGGGAAGTTTGTTCCTGAAGTTCTGAGAAATTCCTGCTTCAACTACTAGAAAGATCCCCCTATACTTTTGGAAAGTTTCTTCCTGATTTTGTCAAAAGAATCTACCATAACTTCTGAGATTTTGTGAACTTCGAGCAGTTCTCATTCTAAAATGCTGGAATGTTTGATTCGGAACTTTAGAGAAGCTCTCTAGCACTTCTGGGTAATTCCAACTGAACTTTTGGTCTCTTCGCAACTTCGGAGAAGTCCTCTTGTGAACTTCTGAGGAGTTCCTTCTTGACCCTACAGGTAGTGCCCTCTCTGGTAGGTTTCTTCCTGAAATTCGGGGAAGTTTTTCTGCTGAGCTTATTCTTTCCAAACTTATGATTGGTCCCTACCGGAACTGCGAAGAAAATTTTATTTTTGGGAAAATTCCCTTAAATTTGTTCTCGAAGTTTCTTCCTGGACTTCTGAGAAGTCCTCTTCTGAACTTTTGGAAAGTTTTCTCCAGAACTTTGGGGAAGTTTGATCCGGAACTATTGGGAAATTTGTGCTCAAATAAGAAGGAAGTGCCCCTTATGCTCCTGGAAAGTTTCATTCTTTTTTCCCTAAAGAATTTTGAGAAATCCTTATTCTGAAATGCAGAATGTTCTCCTCTAAGCTTTGGAAAAACTGCCAAGCCCTTCTAGGAAGTTCCAACTAACATTTCGAGAAGTTTCTTTGCGAGAAGTTGTTTCCTGAACTTGAGAGAAGTTCTTTCCTCAACTTCTATGACGCATCGTCCTGAGGATTTTTTTCCCAGATTTTTTGAGGAATTATAGGCAGTGCCCTTCTTGGTTAGCTCCCGTCTGAAATTTGGGGAAGTTTATTTTTTTGAATTTCTGGGAAGTTCAATCTTGAATATCTGGGAAAAACTCCAAAACCTCTGAAAAATTCCAAACTTTAGAGAAGTCTTCTCCCCTCCACTTCTTCCTGAAGCTCTGATAAGTCTTCTCCTGATTCTTGGGGAAGTTCTGTCTTGAAAGTCTGGTCAGTATGATCTTGAACTTCGGTAATGAATTTTTGAAGGTTCTTCTTGCATGAACTGCTTGCTCCCAATACTTCTGATAAGTTTCTACCTGACCATAGGAGAATTTTTTTCTTCGAGGAAGTCTCTAAGTTTCTGAAGTATGATTTGTATTGTTGTGAACCTTGATTTTCGTTGTGACTTAATAGCAAAGGACCAATATTACCAACGCTTTGACAGTAATTTTTCGCAAGGGTTTGAACACTCGTGGGATTGAACACTACCATAAGTAGGGACTCCATGTTACCCTCGGAAAGGGTCTATACAATACTTATCTCCGCCCATTGTGCCTCCAAGTGGCCCATCGCTTTCGTTTGTTCGGGGATTTCTACTTTAAATGCTACCTTTCTATGATACCGTATCTACTATACTGGGTTTAAATACTATACTGCGTACTGCGTACGTTTGAAATCCGAACTTCATAGAATAAAGGTATAGGTATGGTATGGACACAGGTATGAAATTTAAAAAATATTTCAAATGTCTGTAAAAGTCTGCAACATAAATAAAATGTCTGCTAAATGTCTGCATCGTTAAAAAAATCTGCAATAAAAATGAAAAGTCTGCAAATTTACAGACATGTCTGTGAATATGGCATCCCTGCCTGGGACTAACATACATCTTCAATGTGTAAAAACTGGTGATCCCAAACTAAGGCAATACCGAATGCAGGTCAAGTAAGGAAAGGGTAGGAATATGTTGACGTGATACTCACTTTATTGAAAGCCGCGGAATCCACTGCACTCCCACGAGAAATCACTGGGATCTTGGATAACACGATTGGGTTGCAGCAGGGTTCGTTTTGGTTAACGATAAGCTGTCAAGTTCAATATTTGAAAATTAGGAGTGATTTTCGATTTGAACCGATTCAAACCAACGGTAAGGATGCTATTGGGACCACTCACAGAGTGTGATAGCGGTAATTCATTAGGAAAACAAGGCAATTCATATCAACGCCTTAGAGCCAACTTGGACCGATCTACACCAACAGTACGGATGTCGGTGGAGTCACTTACAAAATGGGACAGTGGTTTATTTGTTCCAAGATGTGCTGGCCCAACGAGCATGGCGAACGAATAATTTGGATCACAATTAAAGATGTACCTCTCCACCGAACCACAATTTCTCATGCTCACTCGATCAATCCCTCGACAGCAACGCAATGGCGACGCAATAGGCAACCAAAACAATAGACATAGACGTCCGATAAAAAAATATATTAGGAAACAACGCATCAACATAACCGATTCAACCGATTTAACTGATGGTCTGTGCAAACCTATTAAAAAAGGACATATAGATACAACGGGTAACAATTACCTGTCCTGCTTCACGTCCTTGAGAGCACTTATTATTAGATATTAGATATTGTCTTCAAAATTTGGTAGAAATAGAAGAAATAATTTTTTTGTTGCCTGAAAAGAAACAAAATTATGAACAAAAATATAAGTAGAATCCCTGTAGTCCCCCGGATGTTCAAAGAGCATAGCCATTTCTATGAAAAGATTGTTGCGAGTTATCGATGATTGATTACAACCATGTAAGGGGCACCACTAGCTGAAATGAGCATTGAATGAGGATAGTGAGAACATTTTATTGTATAAACGACTACAATACTCAGTTGTTTATTAAGCTGACGCTCATTCGAGCTATATCTGATGAACTTAGTCGATGAATCAACCCTCTCAGATTCATCGCTAATATATTATGACAAATTTACAAGCTCACAACTGCATGCCAGTTTGTGATTTGAAATGTGTCCAGACTCATGGCCCAAAAGTCCGGGTGCCGATGCAACACGGCATCCGAACTTTGGGTTTGGAAACTTGTGTTGCTTAACAAATCCTCAAACAAATGTGGGAAAGCACGTTGGCCAATATTTAGCGTCAACCAGTGGATACGTGTGCTCAACTCCAAGTTCCCCTTCTTTCAAACTCACCCTCAGTTCAATTTACCCATTGAGTTGGACACATCACAATAGAATACTCTACAACCCATTCAGGATTATATCTGAAAAATCCAAATTTGGCCAACACCATCCCGCAATAGGACGACTCTATGTTGAACTTCCAAACTGTTTATAATCATCAAGTCACATTGTAACAAGGCGGAAAACACTCCTTCTTAACCATTATAGTCCGAGTGGCGCAATACTAGCACTAACAAACAAAAATAAGCCGATTTAACTCTTCCTCCGGGTGCGGGGGTGGAACAAAAACGAGGAACTACTACCGCCTATTACACATTTTGGTAGAGAATCAATTACATTCACTTCGTCTTGCACAATCTAGATGGAGATTCTTTTTGTTTAAAATTAATAGCAATTGTAATATCTTTTTTCCGCTGAAAACGTCTGCAGCAAAAACAAAACACGTCGGTTTCAATGTACAGCTTGCGCGATCCATATATGGTAAAAATTTAAATTGTGACGATTTTAGAAATCAAGGTACAGGAATGTTCAAAATCAAATCCGTTTTAGCTGTTGAAAATTGCATCAAAACTTTATTTTAAAGAAAATGAATCGAATATGTTCATTGGACAGTTGGCATTGGCATTAGCAGGAGTTACGATTAGGAATTATTCGTTGAAGACATTGCATGTCACCAGTTACTGATATGTTTCTTCATGTAATAGTCTTCATAAAGACAATCCTCGATCGTTCACCTGGCCACCTGACAATAATGCAACCCTTTATGCAATACCATAGTAGCACACTATTACCATTCGGTTGAGGTACCATAAATGCGACTTGTTTCAGTCATAATCAAGTTGCTGCAACTAGTTATGATCACAATGTGCTGATTGGGTAAGGATGATACGATGTCTACCTTAAGAAGACGCAGCCAGTAGATTTAAAAGGACAATGGAAATGAATAATCGGAGAGAATAGTTGAACAGTCTGTCTTGTTTGGTGTACAGAACAAAAAATAATTTGAAAAAGGTCGTTTGGGGCATTTGATCTAAGGAGGTTAAGTGATGCTGTATTTGTTTCAAACTGTTGAGACTCAAGCAACAACTTTAGTCCGAGTGCCATATGGATTATATTTGTATCACCATTACTTGCTCTTTGAAAAGAAAAGAAGGTCTTTACTTGTTTACATATAGGTACGGGCTGTGAAAGAGAAGTTATCAGAGGAAATACGCTCCTAATTGCGGCACTGCACAAAAACATAGCACTACGACTAAAATATTTACCTGCACTTATTAATTCAGATAAAGCACCAAAATATGAAAAAAGTGCCACTTAATTATTAAGGCCTTTGCCAACAAATAATGTGTGATCAGCATTAAAAATTAGGAATGAGCAATAAAAGATGAGAAAAGAGCTTCCAGTTTTTTTTTTTTCCAGTACTGCTTTATATTAAAAAATTGCCCATATTTTAAATTTTCGATTGCTGTTGTGATTTGTACGCCTGATCATTGATAAGGGTTTGATGACCATTTCAAAATTATCACAGGTTAATTTTTGTAGAGTTGAAGAAGCTCAACAACTTTTATTTGGAATGTATACGTTCATTAGGCCATTTAAAACAATATCATTGTCTTTTGCACATTATTGAATATTCATTGCTCATTTAATCACTTCCATATGGAAATTTTTAATTTGTCCTGAAACACATCATAACTTTTTATGGCTCATTTCCAATTTGATGCATGAATTTGTTTTCTGCTCTCTGGAACCTATTCAGTTATTAAATGATGTTTTTGATTATTTAATGGGAAAGTTTTCACGATATCAATTTTTTTTTGAATTTAAAGATGCGTTGCTGTATCTTCTACTCAGGACATTTGAGTTTTTTTATTGTGGTTATTCAGTTATCTATTGCTCGTTTTACTATTTTTATGGGAAAATCCAATAAAATTCAAAGACATATGCGAGCAGTTTAGTGCTCAAATTACATCATTTGGCGGAAATTAAGTCATATTTAATTGCACATATACTAATAGCTGTTGCTTTATTTGACAGATTTACCGCTCACAATTAGATTATCCGAAGATCTTTTCTCATCTTTTATTGTTCATTCCTAATTTTTTAATGCTGATCACACATTATTTGTTGGCACAGGCCTTAATTATTTAGTGGCACTTTTTTCGTTTTTTATTGCTCAAATCTTTCTTTTAATTGATGATTAATTATGCTGCCATAGCACTACAGGGGATGCCAGATCCAGCAGACCCGGCATCGGTAAAGTTAACCTTTGGAAGCTAAATGTGATGCGGATGCGGAAACATGGATGGATGCGGAAACATAAAAATAGATTAAGGATGACGTCACAGTGATCACTACACCAGCCATAATCGCACTATCCCCCACAGAAGATATAGACTTGGAAAATCGTGAATATGCGTGCACACTTGTTGTTAACTGACACATTTTCCGCAATATAGAAGTACTAAAACCACTAAAAAAGCCCTCCAATACTGCCAGGCGAAACAAATAGACAATTTTTGGCAACTGCTTGTTCACTCAAAAACCTCAAATTTAAAAAAATGAGTACATTTTAGGATCCAACTTTTTACCAATTCTACTTTAAGTGTGTTGTTTAAGGCCCATGAAGCAATAGAAAACAATTGATAATGACACTACAGTGACAGATGACAGTTTCAAAGTCAGTTTGTGTGCCTGCCCTCAAATTTTTTAAGATAATTTTATGAAATTTCTCAAAGATTCTATGAAAAGTTATCAGGTATTCCTTCAGATCCTCCCCCTGTTGGTTCTATAGGTACTCTTCAGAAGTTTGTGGGCATTCGTCCAGGAATTCTTTCAGGAGTTTCTTCGGGCATTTCATCGGCTTTTTTATCCAAACGTTCTTGTGATGAAATTTTTGGAGAAATCTCTGAACTTGTGAAGATTTGTGATTCTAAAAAATCCCTGGAGGACACCTGAAAGAACTATACAAAATTAATAAGGTACTTGCTGAAGTAACTCTTGGAAAAAAACCTGGTTTATGGATTTTCTTAGAAGAATTCCATAATCTTATATATTTAATTCTCAATTAATGCGGCAAAGCGACTTCTATTGCATTTTGTTTTAAGTATTGTCTTGGATATTTGGTGATTCTTACAAATAACACATCGGTCAATAAATCCGGGGCCTAAGTATGGAAACAACATTTTTTGTCAACATTAATTTCTATTCATCAATATAATCTCCTTTCAGAGTAATACAATCATTCCAATGTTTCTCCAGCTTAACGATATCACCGGTGTTGAACGATTTATCGAGACCTTCACAATATACTTCAGTTTCAGCAATCACTTCCTCATCTGAGCCAAATCTTTTTCCACGGAGCATCTTTTTGAGTTCTGCGAAGAGCCAGCAGCTTCTGGGGGCCAGATCTGGAGCATACGGTGGGTGCGGTAGCAATTCGAAACCCGGTGCAATATCTTGTTGAAAGAGCACCTTGTTTTTCTTCAAATGAGACCTTGAATCTGACCACCACAAAAATTAGACAGTTAAGCGCGCATTTCCATGACTTCAGGTGGATGGAGAAACTTTAAACAAAACAGTTTTGAACTATTAGTTCAGGAACATTTTCATGAAAATTTCTCTATCCACATGAATTCATGAAAATGCGCTTTTAATGTCTAGTTTTGTAGTGAAATAATTATCTTAGAAAGTTTAAAAGCAATCATAATGATTGGCATGTTGGTGAAATGCTGGTTCCATGTTTCCAAAAAAGTAAAAACTGCAAAAAAAAACAATTCAAAAGAGAATACTATGAAACTAAAGTAAGCGAACCTTTAAAATAACAAATCAATGGGAAGCCAATTGATGCAGTTTCTGAGGACCGCATAGGTAAGAATCTTACTGATAAACTTCAAAAGAACAATTTTAGTTTTTCGAAACCTGTTAATTGTGTTAACAATTCTATTTTTCTGAGACGCGTCAGAGAGACCGAAGTAAGCATATTAATAAGTCAGCTTGACGATAACAAAAGCAGACGTCATGATCATTTTCCGGCAGATTTGTTGAAGACCAACATAGGTCCATTTTCCATGATCCTTGCTTAGCTCTTCAATAAAATAGTAGAAACTGGATCATATCCTAACATTTAAACCATCGCAAGAGCTACGCCAGTGTTTAAATCAGGAATCACTTCTGACTCGTCTAACTATCGTCCAATTTCAACCCTGTCAGTCTTTAACAAATCTTTTGAAAAACTTTTAACCAATCGTCTTGTTAACTTTTTGTGTGCTAATGATGCTCTGTATAAACATCAGTATGGCTTTCGGGGAGGCTGTGGAACAACAACTGCTATTACCGAGATCATTGATGAGTTGATCAGTGAAATTGACCGGAAAAAGATCGTGGGAGGGTTTTTTTTAGACTTGAAAAAAGCGTTGGTCACATTAAACCATGATATACTTCTGAAAAAAGCTTGACCACTATGGAATAAGAGGAGCTGCCAACGACATGATAAAAAGTTATCTACACTCTCGCTTTACTTTACTCAATTTTTGAGTACAATTGTATGCTATCTCTTTTTTTCTCACGGAAATGTTACTCAATTTTCGTTAAAAAGTGGATCAACTCAATTTTTGAGTAGATCCACTTTTTAAGAAAATTGAGTAACATTTCCATGAGAGAAAAAGAGATAGCATACAATTGTACTCAAAAATTGAGTAATGTGACGCGAGGGTGTATCGGGTCGGAAACAATTTGTAGAAATTAATGGTGTCCGTAGTAGTTTACGTCCGATTGGTATTGGTACTCCTTAGAGGAGTTACATAGGGCCTCTGTTATTTCTGTTATTTATCAACGATCTGGGAAATTTGAAGCTACATGGGACACCAAGGCTTTTTGCTGATGACACAGCAAATAATAACGAATAACATTTTCTTCAAAAGCAAGCTGAAGCTAGCTGAGGAACGTAAATGATTATATTTTCAAAATATGTCAACACAATTTTGCATACGTAGGTTTTTTCTGGATCTAGCTAGATATTTCTCCTGCATTTTAAATATTTATTAAAGAACGTTATCATAATATAAATTAAATGTAGAAGGATATGTTCGCTCATCACCATGAGGCACCAAGAATGCACATTAATGTTTTTGCTAGAATGATAGATATGAAGAAAAAGTATTGAAAGTTCCGTCAGTTAATGGCAGGTAGGAAATCAAACAGATGTTTGAAAGCTGAGCAAAAGGGCATGTGTCCAGTGGCACTCGAACCATGGACGTCAATCTTTGCCTAACAACACGGAACAAGTCCGTCACTTCAACAGGCAAAAATTGACGTATGGAAAGCGCTCATGTACCACTGATGGCTTGTGATAGTTATTCTAGCGATCTATTGTGTGCACTCTGTTTTGATGCGCACATGGGAGAGGAACGCTTTCCTTTTTTGGGTTTGTTTTGATTCGCAACGACTGTGATCACTCAAGTTTGAATGTGCACTCTTGGTGCCTCATGGTAATGGGCGAACATCTCCTCCTTCATCATACTGGTTACTCCACGCACGGAAAATATATAACATAACAATTAAAGTATAAATTAAATGTTGTCATTTTTGTGAGTCCCCCGGTTTGGACATGGAGGTAGAGAACGAAATTCAATAGTTCTTTGACAATGAGCTTGTAAGCAGCGCCATGCCATGACCAAATGCTTTCGTTCCAAGAAAAACACGTTCAAAAACGATTACTTCTTTGTTCATTACGAAAAGTATGCACAAGTTTCAAAGAAAGTAGTAGAAATATCGGGCGCTTCAGCTTCTTTGCCGCATTATGCCCACATCATTGTAAATTACTTGTAAGTTCTGGTTCACATTACACACTACCAAAATCTCGTGTAAATTTCTGTCCCTGAGACCGACACATGCAAGCATCCTTTAGCGCATAAGAATGTGTTGAAAGAGATGAGAAAATAAATTCAACCGAACACATCTTTTGTCGAATTGCGTACGGGTCAGTTTCAGGAGACATTATTTTACACGAAATCTTTCTTTACGTTCCCCGACTATTACATTCCCCGACTTTACGTTCCCCGATTATTTACAAACATGGATTAGGTCTCGTGTAAAATTCATAATTTCTAAGTGTGTATATTAACGTTTTACCATACATGACAACATTGAATTGATAAAATGAAAAAAAAAAAAAATTCGTTCAATACCGACTCAAACCTATACATGGACAAAATATTATGCAATACAGAAATAAAGAAATTTTGTTATTTTCGCGAAAATAATCGATTTTTGTTTTTCACAGAATTACAGGAACGTAACTAATCTGACATAACTTTCAAGCATGAATTCCAACAGATCATTGCAATCTTGAAATGCTCATTCAACAGGTTGATGATATAGCTGGAACATTTTGAGATAAGTTGGAAAAATTGGTAACCCATAATCTTATAAAAAATCAATAGTCAAAATTCGTAAGGCAAACAAAATCTTATTTCAAAACCCGAAGAAGCTTTAATAGTATGTGACTTTTCTGAAAATTATTCATTTACGCTTCTAGATGCTGTGCAAAAAAGATATTGGAATAACGATCAGGCTACAATCTCGAACATTTCATAAATAACGAGCCATTGGGTTTATGATTTACTGTCCTTCACGACTTTCACCGGCCCATCCGTTCCCATGAGGACATTTAGACGACCAAAAAAATAAATGACCCCCTCCCCTTCCATCATGGAGCTACTTTTTCCACATGTCTCCCTGATATTTGAACCAAATCAGTTAACATTTTCCACTTTCCAAAGCGGGTCGCAGTTCGCATAAGAAAATCATCAAAATAAATGGAGAAAGCACACGATTTCGGTGTTTTAATTAACTATGTGGTGTTGTTAGTTTCCAAGTACTAAATCTTATATTATCATAGAAACTTATACGCACAACTATTTTGTCCAAGACTGTGAAAGATGACCTGAGTTAGCTTAAAAAAGTTTTTTATTTAATAATCATTTATTTGTACAGGCTCAATCGAATTAACTTTACAGAGCCAAATTTTCGTATTTTTATGCATCATTTATCTTAAAACTAAAGTTAGGAGGATAAAGCCGATTACTCGCGGCCGTCTCGAGGTTAATAGGAATTACAAATTACGGATGGGAAAGAGGGTGGGAATTTAAAGTATGGTTTACAGAACATATTAAATTTAAATTCTAAATTATCTAAACACTTATAACTATACAATTTATGGTTTTCTTTTGACTTGAACATTTCTTGAAAAAGAAAAAAAAAACACTGCGTAAAAAAGTTATCAGCAGTTGATTGAAGCGATGTCTAACTGATGCAATTATTTTTTTATGGACTTCATAAGGAACAACTTATAAACGTCATTGGTGAATGTTATAAGCATGACATCATATTTTGTATGCCTTTAGTCTATCCCATTTTCAAGCATTGATAGACGAATGGTACAGACACTGTATTCGTAACCTCAACGTCAAGTTTCGATATGAATACCGAAGCATAATTTCGCTGCGTGTATTTTTCCAAAGTTTTGAATAACCTTTTGGATATGTGAGATGGTGTGCATTGCAGCTTTGATCTCAAGATATACGTTTATGTAGTTTTTACTGACATCCGCCAAAGAAACAGATAAGAAACCTGCAAGAACGTTAGATATTTCGAGGAATGAACTATCATCGTAGTTTCAATAAATACCTACACTACCGATGTCTGACTCCCCAATATGCACTCCGAAGGATTTACAAGTCTAGCGCTATTCACGTGATGTAATTTATGCACCCCTTCGTTGAACGCAGACATAAAAATTGTGCAAAAGGCACGCAGGTAGGGTTCCGTTAGCGTGAGAATCGGATGTGAGTGCATTCAAAATCTAAATCAGATTACATACGTTCTAGTCTAGTTCCGGTGAACGCAGTTTCTCACGGGTTACACCTTCGTCGGAGAATGTAAGAGGAGATTCAATTAAAATTTGAAACGATGTTATCGAAAAACTGAAACTCTGAAATCTCCACAAAACATGATGAATTTTATATCAGTTTGTAACTAAAATGCTCTTTTGACAACACACCTGATAAATGTTAAACTAAATAGGTGCAAATTGAAAACAAAATGCGTCGCATCAATTTGTTTACACGTAGATTCATTCTGTCTAAATGGTGTTTCGAAAAGCTACCAATTCGAGAATTGGTAAAAATAACGAAGTGTTCAAAGTCTGCTGTTTTCAAAATCGTGAAGAAGTATGGTGAAATCCGGACGCAGAAAGGAGGTGGCAGCGGTGCATCTTTTGAAGTCAGAGAAATCTTATTCTATTCGGAAAATTGCAAAAAAAATGAGCTTTCGTATCGAAACTGTGGAAAATGTCAAGAACCGTAACAACCACAGAATTTTAAGAAGCAAAGATGTGATGTGATGTGATGTGTGATAAGAACCTACCATCAGTGCAAGGATTACCAATGGCTGCAGGACTATTCTCAGCAGGTTGTTCTGAGAGAATAGCCTACGCGATGGCTTGTTGTAGCAGGGTCAGCTGATCTCAGTGAGGACCTTCGGAAGACTACGGCCAGAAGGCCACGTGTCTTCGCATGGCAAGGGACTGGCGACTCCACGAACCCTTGTCCAGTCAACAAATCCTTCGACTCTCTTAGGCTATCCCCCCAATCCCCGTTATATAGTTGTTATAGGAACAGTGTAAATTTTTGGCATAAATGATTTATAAAAATGTTAAGACAAAAAAGAAAATTTCACGGTTATACAGAACCTATGATTCAATTAACACATTTATGTTCTTAATATTTGTACCAGTAAATGTGCTGATATTTTGCAAATTTCTACTGTTCCTAATAAAATAATTGTGAGCAATAAAAATTAGGAAGGATCTCACCAAAAAATTTACAATTGAAATAACTTACAATAAAAGCATATCAGTCTCTATGTTGCATCATAATATCAAAGAATAATACTTTCAAACGCATCTTTCACTGCGCGTTATTTGTATAGGACTCATTTGCTTTTATGGAATGGATCAAATACTTAAATGCATGTACTGCGAATAATGTGCATGGAATTTTACACTAGAAAAATTCAATAATTTAACCATGTAAAAAGCAGCTTCAGTTAGTCAATGCACTTCCAACCGTTTACTTGTCGGAAACCCAACCTACCTCTTGACATAACGTTAGTTAGGTGGACCAAAACTTACAACGATGCAAATGCGAAGCTGATAGCATAAAATATATTGTGAATATTGTGAAATATTGTGAAGGGATGTCATTATAAGATAATAACTATTATATATGTTATGTCTGCATGTCTGCTGATCCTGCTGGAATTGTAGACGGACTTGCGTTATCCTAGCCACGAGGGAAGAAAACAATTCAAAATTACTATACAATACTTGGGAATTCCATGGATGATCTGAAATCCTATAAAGAATACTTCCATTTTTCGTGGTAGGCTAAGATTTCAGAATGCTACCTTACAGCAGTCACGCTGCATACATCGCCTTGGTGCGGTTGCCACCTAATGTATAGTTGACGCAAATCAGCGTTTCTTACTCAATCGCTGGATGCCAGGACAGGCGCTCCTTGGTAGATAGACGCTCGGCACGCACCTCCCCAATTTAGCTGAAGTCAGAAGGCCAATATTAGTGCTCAGGCTGCACTACCAGCTAAGTACGCAACCCTTAGAGGGCGGTCTTTGTCATCTCTTGACCCATGAAAGCACGAGGTAGGAACTTGTGAGGACCAAGGCTATGTTGCGGGGACGCACGATCCATCCCAGTTGTCAAATCACCATTTTGCAGCGCAACTAAGTAGAGTTGATCAATTCACGGGAATAAACATTTTAAATTACTTCAGTTTTGTTCACATGTGTTACCTTCTCATGCAATGGTCAAAATACTGTTTTTAAATTTTGGGTATTGACACCAGAAATTTTGGATTTTTTTGAAAAAATGCCATATGATTACTTTTTGCCCAAAACGAAAAATGTGATTCGGTTGAGGTCAATAAGTTGCTCCGTTCTAGAGTTATCGCCAAAAAAAACTGTGTGAAAAATGGCCTTAGTGTATTTTTTAAATTTTTCAACAAAAAAGACCACCCAAAAGGAAAATAAGTGAACCACCCTAATGAAATATCTCATATAATATCCTAGCAGTTGCACACGATGATGTCGGATATGTTTCAATACTATTGCCATGAATATCTCAGCAATTTAATTCAAATCTTTCAAGTCAAATTCAAGTCACTCCTTCGTCTCAGAAAGTCGATTTTTTCCAAAAAAGACATTTGGCATATGAAAACAAATTTCGATTTCGGATGTTTCCAATACCCCCTTTGGGAAATTTTCCAAAAAAAGGGTAAAAAAAGTCAAACTTCGACCGCTCTGGGGGTCTGCAGAACTAAGTTTGATTGAGCTTAAATTTAGCATGAGGGGTTTTTTCGTGGAGACAACATTTTTGAGCACTTCTCTTTTTTCAATTCGATGATCAAATTTTTCCCATACATTAGATTGTCACCCTATTGTGCATTGAGAGCTTTGTTACAACATTGTATTGACTATAGAACAGAAAGTTTGCCGTGGTGCTAAATCGACTAAAATTTAGTGAAACTAGCAGTGGTTTGCCGGCGTCGGTGGTGTAGTTGTAAGCGTGATTGCTACTTGACACCCCAGTGGGTCTGGGTTCAATCCCAGTCGACGTCGGTGGTTTTTCTGAGGCGAAAAAATATGGTCACGTCTTCCTTCGGAAGGGAAGTAAAGCCTTTGGTCCCGACCCATATTCATGAGTCGATAGGTAGGGTCCAGGTGGTGGAGTCGTCTCCCTTGCGTCGGTAATTGTCACCATGTGAGGAAATAGGCCGACGGAATATAAAGATAAAAAAAAAGCATTGGTTCGAATGTGACATATCATATAAGATATATAGCTTAATATTTTAAAACATACAAAATCACGAAAAATGTTTAAGCTTTCTAGTCATATTGGATAATACTTATTACCACACCCGCGTTACGATATTTCTTCATAAAACTCGTTTGAGGGCTGTTTGTCTCAAGTTCCTCGAATGTCTCACACTTCCAAGGTTTTGTTCCACCTGTTTAACCACCTAGCTCGCTGCGCTCCTCTGGGTCTTATACCGGTCGGATACGAGGCAAACACAATTTTTGCCCTTTCAGCTTTATCGACTTTCTGGATACTGTGCTCGCCATAGAGCTGCGGCAGCTCGTGGAACATCTTTCTCTTCCATACACCACCAAAGATGGTCCTAAGCACGCGGCGTCCGAAAACTCCAAGTGTTTGCAGGTCCTCTTCGAGCATTGTCCACGTCTCATGCCCGTAGAGAACTACCGGTCTTATCAGCGTATTGTAGATGGTACACTTTGTATGGGTTTGAAGTTTACCAGACCTCAAGTTTTTGTGGAGTCCATAGTAGGCACGACTTCAGGAAATAATGCGCCTCCGAATTTCTCTGCTGCAGTTGTTATCCGACGATGTCCAAGTCGTCAGCGAAGTTGATAAACTGGCCGGGTTTATTGAAAATCGTACCCCGCATGTTGAAGTCCGCCCGTTTCATAACACTTTCTAGCGCAATGTTACCCAGGAGGCAGAACAGACCATCCCCTTGTCGAAGTCCTTTGCGTGTTTCAAAGGAGTCCGACAATGCACCCGATATCTTCCGTAACATTACGTACACCATCTACGGTGGCCTTGATTATTCTGGTCAGGAAAAAAGTCGTAACATTGAATGAAATTCTTTCTATTAAATTAATTGCACAGTTTGTAGAATGTTAATGGTTATCGTATAATTTCCACTGGTTAAGGTTACGCGTGTATGTTCACTTCACAAATTTAAATCAAATGTAGGACTAGATTAACCATCTTTCGAATCTTTCAAAACTGAAATTGTATTTCCTCGAGTGGATGAGGTTCATTCGGCATCGCGTGCAACTCCCGGAAGGAAATTTATTTTATCAAAATAATTTTAACAGTTGATTACGCTATAGTCAAAATGTAAAATCTGCATTAACTTAACAAAATGAAAATTAATGTTCACCGAATACAATACATCACATGAATTTGTTCGCAAACAATATACATGCCCTGAAAATGGTTTTAAAAAATTGTTCAACAGCTTTGAAAGTTAGTTCCAGGGCTTATTCTATTTTTAGAACTATCCATGGACATTAGTGGAAGTGTTTGTTAATGCTTTCTTATCAGTTCGGGTAAAGCTTGCATTATGTTACAAAAGTCTCAATTAATATGAGTAAACAAATTAAGTATCTCACGAGCTTATTAACAACAAAGTAGATTAATAAGACCGGTGTTGCTCTACGACCCCGAAACATGGACATTGCTAGTGGAAGACCACCGCACCCTTTGTTGTCTTTGGACGGAAGGTGCTGCCTACGATCTACGATGGAGTGCAGAGGGAAGAAGGAACGTAGTGGTGGCGAATGAACCACGAGTTACGTCAGGTATTAGAAGAACATCCCATCGTACACACCGCCAAAATTGGTCGACTATCATGGGCTGGGCATGTCGTAAGAATGTCGGACGACAGCCCAGTTAAAATTGATTCACGAAAACAAACGATCACGATGAAACGATCAAGTAGAAGGCGAACTGCGGATCCTTCGCAGACAACGAAGTGAAGCCATGAAGGGGACACACCGGCCTTGGTCTGATTGGTACGATAACTAAGAGCTTATTAAATGATTAACTACAAAATATTCTTAACAATAAAATATCAAAAACGAGACAATAATTTGACTGGACTCTTCGAGAACAGCTATTTTGACGTAGGACAACGTCTGTGTTGTCAATACTGGTATACACGTTCGAATTGCGAAAATTTGGAGCGTCACGAAAAATATATAGGTTTTGAACGTTAACAACTAATTCATTTCAGGGTCGATTTTCAAGACCTATGCATCAATCTATCTGGAATATGTCTACGCATCAATACCAACATTAATTGAAACATTAATGTATTGAAAATAACGTAAACGCAAGGTGATGTCTTATAATGTCGATTTTTCAGAGTAAATTTACCAAATACACAGTTTCTTCCTAGCGCAGACTTCATATTTGAGTAACGAACGTCTCATAGGCAGCCACGAAGGTTATAAAAGGGATCCACCTTCACATTTTCCCAACGACTGGACGAAGTTGTAGGGTGAAAAAGGAATGAAAAATGTAATACCCCCTTAAAACTGTTTTTTTTTATCATAACTTTTGTATTTGAATTTTCCCATTTTGTAAATGTTCTACAGAGTTTAAGGTACTTCAAAAATACACCTTTTTGTAGAAAACAACTTATCATTATCTATTCGTTTAAAGGATTAATGTAGGTTTTAATGAATTTTTTTAGCTATCTTCGAGGATGCGTAGATTACAGGTTAGCAGGTATTAGCAGCTAAATTTACCGTTAATTTATTCAAAAACTGACATCCTTCAAAATGATGTACAAATTATAAAGGGGTCCAGGAGGGCTCCTAACAAATTTTCAAAAAAGTAACTAAGCTTCTTATTAGATAATATGGCATAAATAGTGATTTTTCAACTTTTTGAATAAATATTTAGACTTTCTATTGATGTCTAAAAGGAAAAAAAAGGCCAATTTATTAGATGATAAAGCTTATTTCGATATAATAACGAAAAAAAGGCCATCGTTCTACTGCAAATACAATAGGTGCAAAAGGAACTATGTCGTATTTCTACCAAATGAAGATTTGCAGTATTACGATGGACTTTTTTTCGTTATCATATAAGCTTCATTATCTAATAAATTGGCCTTTTTTTAAGCATCAATAGCACGTCTAAATATTTATTCAAAAAGATGAAAAATCACTATTTATGCCATATTATCTAATAAGAAGCTTAGTTACTTTTTTGAAAAATTGTTAGGAGCTCTCCTGGACCCCCTTATAATTTGTACATCATTTTGAAGAGTATCAGTTGTTAAATAAGTTAACGGTAAATTTGGCTGCTAATACTTGCTAACCTATAGTCTACGCATCCTCGAAGATAGCTCAAAAAATGCATTAAAACCTACGTTAATCTTTTAAATGAATAAATAATGATAAGTTGTTTTCTACACAAAGGTGTATTTTTGAAGTACCTTAAACTCTGTAGAACATTCAAAAAATGGGAAAATTCAAATACAAAAGTTATGATAAAAAAACGAGTTTTAAGGGGGTATTACATTTTTCATTCCTTTTTCACCCTACAACTTCGTCCAGTTAAGAGATAGAAAGTTTATGTCTTCTACAAAGTTTCATGAAATGACCTAATCTACATTTTTTAATGCATGACTATCGATTTGAACCAGAAATAAAAAAGTAAATTTATTTTTATCTAGGTGTATACACCCCTTAAATCAAATTTGTTATCACAAAAATAAAGTACTCCAAAAATGTAGAAACATTATAGAAGACATCAAAGGGCCACACCTAATAGTTTCGCCGCAAATACCCATGTCCCACTTTTTTTTATTTCGTCCCACTGTGCGACCGTGTGAGCACATTTACAGTATAAAGGGTATGTTGAGTGCGTTGTAGTTGTTGGCGGTATTCAATGAATATATTATAAAATGATTCAGTATTGAACATATCCAACAGCTAAATAACTTGTTTTAAGTTTGTTTGTTTTTGCAATCGCTGCCCGTTGTTTGCTGGCATGTGATTATTTCCCTATCACAGTCATCATTCTCTTATAACTGGTTGTTTAATGCTGATAATGTTCTTTTCTCATTCCAATCAGTGCATGAAAGTGTTTCTTACGTTCGAGCGCCTTGGATAGAGTCTCAACCATTCAATAGTAATCAAATTAAAGTCGAAGTGAAATGTCGCAACGCATGGCTGCAAAGTATGTGGTTCCATTACTATCTTCTGCGCGTTAAATGTGCCCCCTCTCATCCATCGTAGAAAATAATACCGGGGCCGTATCATTATCATAACCAAACGGCCCTTTTCAGGGCCACCAAATGCTATCTGGAGAGTTAACAATAGAATTTTCTTACATATTTACTTCCTAATGCTGGTCTAACGTTTCATTAGCACTATTTCGACTTAGACGTCTATCGGCAATGATAGACTTTAAATTCCCAAACAGACCACAACCATCTACAACGCAATAAGGATAATGATTTCCAGGTGGTCGATCATATCAACAGAACGTGCACTCTCGCTCCACTATCTCGGAAGGCAAACAGTTCCAGTAGCAAGGTTCGGAAGAAGAAAACGTATAGCACCATATTGAGCGATTGAAAGCTTAGCTTCTTGACTGACTTTAATCAATTGGCGGATGGCCCTGATGTATTTGGAAATTTCAACCACCGTTCGATCCTGCTGCCGGGAGAGCAAGCCAAACACAAGGTTTCAGAGCGAACCGGAGCCGTGGCCAAGTAAACCAGCTTCATGACGAAATGAGGTGGTGCCAGTAGCTGTTCCCTTGGACCCAGAATGGCTCTTTTCAGGACCACCAAAACAATTGGAAAAGAAAGTTGACATGTCTTTGGGAATGCTGGGAGCTGGATTTCAAGGGTGGTCGATTGTGAAAAATATCTTTCGATTAAATTTTAGCATTATTTTCTGCTGCACCCTGTATATCTTATGAATATACAAACAATGTAAAAAGAATTTATTTTTAAATAATGAGGGGTGATTCAATCGACGAAAAACACAAATTTTTATAAATAGTCGCTTGATAAATAAAGCCTTAAAGTTTGGTTCATACCTAAGACGGTCAAAAACCATTTCACACATTATCTCGGCCACTAGGCATGGAATGACTCACGAAGTCACAAAAACTCCATCAGTTCAAAAAGTTCATCCGGTAGCTTAATAAAATCAATCGACTCCCTTCGCACAACAGGACCCAACAGTACCTGATAAGCGCCATGAGTCAATCACCAGGACTGCAAATCTTCTATTTCCTTTCCCACTCTCTCCTTATTATCCTTTCGCCATAAATGACTAAACATTTTACGATCCTACCCACACACTGCATTATTCATCCTGTCGTCTACCCATGCGCCGATGACTCCCGGATGTTATCCATTATAATTAGCACCAATAGCCACCTCATCGAACATTCATGCGACTAGACGCTACGCTTCGAGCGGCGGCGGTTAATTCTGAAACATGGTGGTCTCGTGACCATTTACTGTGAATAATTTTCGTACATTTCCAGGCGGGAATTCATGCGGGCGACGGCGATGGTTTGCACGATACCAGCAGGCAGGAACGGAACAGCTAGGGAAGTTAAGTGGATCTTGGACTCGTCTCGCATTACGACGCTGAGGGTGCCAACAAGTGGCACGCGTTGGTGAGAATATCCAACTGCACTCGGATTTCATGGCATCGTTTTCGTTGTTGTTCCCATGCGGGTGAGTGCATTTTGATTCGGGTTGAGTGCACAGCCCAAAAACCATTACGAAACGAGTCTAGAGCCTCGGGCGCTTTGCAAGCAAATATTTCGTTGAAAGTCCACCAACAACACAGGTCTAGACCCATCGTTCTTACCTGACTAACCCATCATTTTGGCACGTGCCAAATCGCAGCCGTCCCGAAACTGCCTAATTTGCAACCTGTTCAATTAGTCCGCTGTCGGTTTCAATTTTCAATCCGTATGTTCGAACCTCTCCGTCGCTGAGTCGTCGTCGTCGGGTCGACAGTCAAATCATTCCACATTTTCCTAGAAGTAAATCAAATCAGTTATACTCTTCTTTTTTTTGCTGTCCCTCAGCTGATATGGAAATCTCATTTCGAAAAGTTGGAAATGAGAGGGAGGATCGGAATGTTGTTTCATATCAATACTGAAGGGAAATAAAAACAGAAACACCGAGCCAGGAGATAACGAAACCCACCGAGCGAGCAGGAAATCCCTTAGCTGGAATATATTGCCGGTGGCAACACCGATAGTGACATATCGAAAGCCGGGGGAAAAAAAATGCATTCATACTTATCGATGGCAGTGTTGCAGTGAAATTTAAATTCCTCCAAGTTATACTGTTGTGAATTCGAGTTCCCATTTCTATTGTTGTAAAAAAAATTCGAATAAATTTATAACTCCGACACAATGTCACGGGCATCAAACGGAAGCCGGTGTCGAGGGGCTCAGGCTGGCGTGGCGGGTGGGAAAGGGAGACGAATTGGTGTTCTGAATTCTGTTCCGTTCGAAGCGGCGTACATTGTAATATGGGTGTTCATGGATAATCTGATTATGGGGGAAAAATTCAAATAAATGTTAATAGCCGGCTTTCAATGATCAGTGGGTCGGTGTTGGAATCGGTCGGATCCGATACCTTGAGGTTGTTTTATTAGAGTATAAATATAACGAATGGATACTTTTCGGAATTGAATTCTTCAGGAGAAACTATGCCGAAACAAATATATGTTGTGGGATCATTCTTGGCATCAAGGCTTTACGTTCTGGATGCACCTTTCTACCTGTGCGTAATTCGATTCATACAATTAGGCAATCAATCCTTAAGCCAAGAGCGTTTTTTTTTTCTGTGATTTTATGGGAAAATTATGAATCGCATTGTAGAAGCCGCTTTGCTCGACAGGTCATTATTACTATTAGAAATGACGAGATCGACAAAACGACCATTGGAAAACTAGTGACTGATCTGTCACATTCTGTCAAATGAGAGTTTGTTTTGACACGCGTTTTGATCGCAGCAAGCTCTGCTCACAAACTGTTGGTTTTACCTGGGGGTGTAACACATCAACATCTAAATCTCAAAGGAGTAACAGTCTCATGCTAGTGTATCAATCTATGAAAAACCTTGATTCGTTTCATGCATCTTATTAAATCTCTTTTTATCGCCTTCTATTATTTTGCAATAAATCCAGAATTATTTAATGCATCTTTTTTCTATCTAACCACGAAGCTTGCGTGCATCTGTAAGCATCGAATAAAACAAATTTCTGAATCTCAGATAGAGCCGCATCCTTCGGGTTCACGTGAGCTGTCGTTTTTTTTTTTGTTTTCTCCGTGGTTGTAGATTTTACTTTTTTTGTGTGATAGAATCTGTGTTGGTTCAAGTGGTTTGGCATACCGAAATGTACTACTCGTGGACGCGGTTCGGAGAGAGTCCCCCATTAATCACCTGCAGCAGCTCTGGTGATAGCTCAGATGGAGACTCGACGAGTCGAGTTATTAGTACGAGACACTGAAGAAATCTGCACATTGTAGACGAAATACGCGTATCTGTCAAGATAAGCAAAGGTAGTTGGAATTAAATGGAAAATACTAATTTTTCTTCTAATTTCTAGTTACAGGTATTCCACTCAACACTGTTTGTATTATAGATGCATTATAAACGTATTGCAAAACATGTCATGTTTGAAGCGGTTTGTAACTCTCGTATTCTATATATCACTTTAACAAACGGTCGAGCTAAAAATACTTTTTTCACTGCTGCAAGTGGTTAATACTTTATTATTGTTCTTAAAAACATGGTGCCATACATTTATAATACATAAACAGGACAAGATTTCATGGGCAGGTCTATATACTGTTGAAATTACATTACACCGACCATGTTTTGCAAAACGTGTTCTTTTCTCTCATTACGATGAAGAATGTGGTTTCACTGCCAACCAGAAGCATATCATAGATACTCAGAGTTCACTCTTCAGCAATCTGAGTTGGCTAAGCAAAGAAGCTACAAACCTATCACGCCAAGCACTATGGTTCAAACCCCACGCTTGCTGATATCATTTTTTTTTTTGTATAAGAATAACTTTTTTTCCATTTTATGTTTTATAAGGCTTCACTTTTTGCGCTTTTTCTGTCATGTAAGAGTATAAAATACAGTTGAGATCGAAGTAAGCTTCGGGCGCAAGCGGACGTGTTTTCCTTCCGTTGTCGATTTTTTCGTTCAATTTCTTTAATTATAAAATCAGTCAAGTGGCATAGTGAAGATTGAGAATAGCAATTTGAGTTTGAGTTTTTGATCGGTGCACAGGTGAAGAGATTTGCGCCGACCATCGGTTAAATCAGTTTGATAGTTTGTTTTGATACTTTGTTCCACCATATTTTGAGGTATGTTTAAAACTTCGGCGATGAACAGTTCTCGAGTACTTTACAAAAGGACGTAAGTAACAAAATGTAAACAAACGCGATGTTCACGGCATGTTATTAAAAAATCATGTATATATGCCCACATGTGATAAACTTTGTGATGGATCATTTCTGAATGTTTTTACTAACTTTTTACAAAACGGTGTAACATCACTTTTGCACTTTTTGGGAATAATGTACATACGCCACTTGTGTTGAAAAGTAACTTGCGAATGATTGTTATATCATTTGAATGCCTCTTAACGACGCGTCAGTTAAAGGTTTTTATACCTCACGGTTAAAAATTTAAATTTTGTTTAGTAAAAATTGATATTTTTAGCAAAGATATCTTTACACCGTTTTGTTGCAGAAAAAACTAATACGTCATTTTGATAATTTCGACGTATCTTTGTAAAATATGATAACTTGACGTAACATTTCGATGTATCAACATTGTCATTCGCAGAATGACGTATCATTTTGACGCAAGTAACATGCCATCTACCATACTGACTTATCAAAATGACGTATAATCTTTTTCTATTGCAGACCGTTGTAAGAAACATTTTTCTAAATGAAACTTGAATTTGCACTCCTGGTGTAATTTTTAAGCACAGTGATGTAATATCTTTGACCAATGCGTCATTCAGTGGAGTTTAATTGGGATAAACATGTCTGGTTTTTAAATAGCAATAAAAATAAACTCAAAAAAGTTCAATGCTGATTTTCTCATTTTCGTCCAAATGTTACTTACGTCCATTTGAAAAAGTACTCGAGAGTTGTTCGATGGGATGAGTGAGCGAAGAAAGGGAAGAAAACATGAAAAAAATGATATTCGATCGGAATTGATGGGGTGTTTGACATATGCATCGTATGAAATTGATGTCGGTTTTGTTATCGGGTGGACCGCCTTATCTATTGTGTCATTTATTTATTGTGCGAGTCCGCGAGCGGTGCTTTGTTGCGAAGTTCAACGTTCGTAGCGCAGTATCTATTGTACATATGATGTATTGTATGATATTGTGAAACGAGAAGAACAATAAAACAGCCGGTAAGGTGTGGCAATAACTAATAACTAAAATCGTGTGTGGGAAGTGAAAAAATGATGTGATGGCGGCATTTATTGTTTGGTGGCGTGAGTGCGTGTTTGATGCTTTGTTGCAAACTGCCTTTAAGGAGTGTATCGAAAAGTAGTTATAAACTTCCAAATAATAAAATAGGCATGAAAACATGGTTAAAATTAACATACTATTTCAGTTTATTATAGCTTAACATGTTTACAAAAGATCCAAACGGAAAAACTAGTCATCATGTTCATTTCTGTAGAATGCCCGTACCTTTGATTTGACACCTGCCATCAAATTCTGCACAGTGACCTTTGTGCACTTCCTGGATGCCGCTGCCCAATTTTCTCTAAAATCGGTCATGTTTTGGGACACTGTACCATCCTTCTTAAATATACGCTTGACTATTGCCCAATAGCGTTCGATCGGTCGCAACTGGGGACAGTTTGGTGGGTTGATGTCTTTTCTACGAACTTGATGTTATTCTCCGTCAGCCACTGTAGAGTGGATTTGGCGTAATGTGCCGATGCCAAATCTGGCCAGAAGAGAGGAGGACTGGTGCTTTCTATACAATGGTAGCAACCTGTTCTTCAAACATTCCTTTTGATAAATCTCAGCATTTATAGTTCCTTTGTGCAGAAAATTGAAGAACGCAAGCCACATGTGCAAATAGCTTGCCAAATGAGCACCTTCTGACCGAATTTCTCCATCGCAACAGTCGTATCTGCGGTTGGCACACGTTCCCCAACAGATTTAGTATAAAACTGCGGCCCCGGTAGCGTTCTTGAATCTTCTTTAACGTATGTTTCGTCATCCATCAAAATGCACTGGTCGACATTGTCCAAAATGCAGCTGTACAGCTTTCGAGCCCTGGTTTTGGCACGAGACTTTTGTTCCGGAGTTTGTTTGGGCACTTTCTGCTTTTTGTACGTCTTCAAGTCATTCCTGCGCTTGATTCGTTGAATCATTCCGATGCTGGTCCTGAACTTCTTGGCTAGATCGCGAGTAGAGGCAGATTTGTTCCGTTGAATATAATCCACAACTTTTTGGTCCAAATCGGGGTTGCTGGAGCCGGGTTTCCGGCCACTTCTTGGTAAATCCTTGAGGGAGCACTCCTTACCAAACTTTTCGATGATGCGTTTTACACTTGCCGGGTGAACATTTACTCTTTTCGCAATCTGGTTGTAAGTAACACCCTTTTCGGTGCACCAAGTGTGCAGAATTTTCTTTTTAGTCTCAAATTCAATTCGCGACATTTTGAATACAACTTTATCAACGGAAATGAATGAACCGAATAATCATTTTTGACATGTAAACAAAGCAAATGGCGCTTACACGCTAAAAATATATACAGTAGTTTATGCGTAATAACGCATCGAATGTTTATAACTACTTTTCGATACACTCCTTACTATCGGGCATAGCTCGGTATCTATTTTTTTCGAAGAAGTTGTGTGTGCTTTCAATCTGAATAAGCTGCTTGGTACATAAGGAGTGTTCGTTCTGTTGTTTGCGGAATAGTTTTGATGTCATAATATGACAGAATGAGAAACTGCACGGACACCTGCGGAGTTAGGTACAGGTGACTCGTGAGGTAGTAAGTGCTCTCTAAGACATGGAGCAAGGTAATTTTTACCCATTGTATTTATATTAAAAAAAATCTATTTTTAATAGTTTTGCGTCGACCATCAGTTTAATTGGTTGAATCGGCTGTGTAGACACTTCGTTCCGCAATATTTTGTTATGTTATGTTTCGGTTGCTTATTGTTCGTTGCGCGAGTGATCGAGTGAGCATGTAAAGTCGTGTTTCGCCGGGTAAGATGTGTCGGTGGTGAATACATAATTAATTGTGATCCAAATTAATCGTTCGTCACACTCGTCGAGCCACCCTATCTTGGAACAAATAAACCACTGTCCCATTTTTTAAGTGACAACAGTAACATCTGGACTGTTGGTGTGGATCGGTCCAAGTTTGCTCTCAGGCGTTGACTTGTTTTCCTAATGAAATACCACTATCACACTCTGTTAGTGGACTCAATAACATCTCAAGTAACAATTTCAGTCCTATTCCAGCCGTATAGCACTCTTCCCGGCTTTGTTGATGAAACTACATTCAAAACTGTTTTGTCCACCAACACCTCCTCTATCCATCTTTAAAGCCAAAATGTGCACAAAGTGGCCCACTCGATAGACGGTTGTGAAAACAAATTAATAAAACCTTTACAAGACCATAACGATTTTGAAAATGATCTAGTGAAAGATGTTATGACCACTTGAGAACCATCATAAAACCTATTGGCCGCCGTCAAAACCAGCATAGGGCTGAATGGCCACAGCTGTCAAACTTCACGGCGATATCGTGGTTGGTTTTTGTTGTTTTGCTTTGTTCGATTCTCTGCTCTTCTGATTCATTCAACAGTAAATAATGGCTAAGGAAAAAGTTCTAGTGTTGCGGGAAATTATGATTGATAGCAAAATTTATAAAACAAATTGAGTTTTTTTATAGCGTATCATGCTCCATATCATATGCGCATTTAATTTTATGGTGAATATTGGCACGATAAGAGCTGAAAATTAATGCGCCTCGGAAATTATGCGAGTTTACAACAACAAAAACAAAATTGAAGGAAATATATTCGGTAAATTTATCATAAAACTCCTGAAAATTGATGGAATCCAATAAGGTTATGTAAATGAATACCGAAGTTTGTCTCAGATCTACAGTTCAATTGTATTACATTTAAAATTTGGTGTATTTATTTTTCCACATTTCAATTATTTCATATATGACAATATGGCGATTGCGAGAAATCACAGTTTTGCCAAATAATCTTAGCAATGGCTACTATAAAACTATCTGGTCACTTGGTAGCTTTCCTCAATGCCAATTAGCCGTTTAATGCATTAACTGGATGCAAAATGGTTTTAAAATGCTTTTTCAACTGACCATAATAAGATAATATGGATGAGTCCTAAAACGTCATTTCAAAACAGCATTTTATGAGTTAATAAAGTCATAATAAAACCTTTGATAGGAGTAAAAGGAATTTCAGGAGTCAAGGTTTTACGATCGTTGTAAAGAATCTGTGAAGGTTCTTATAAACCTGACTAAAATTTGAAACCTATTGGCATTACTTGCTGCCATAATAAAACCGAATTGATTTCTAGTGGCTTTCATAAAACTCTAATAAAACTTAATAAAGCTGGATGGTTTTGGCAATGTTACTTGGGATCCTTACTGTTGGTTTTAACCGGTCAAAATCGACTTTTTAGCATTATCAAAAACCAAGGAAAAACCACAATCACACTTTGTGAGTAGCCCCAATAGCATCCTTACTGTTGGTTTAAATCGGTTCAAATCGGATATCGGTACTAATTTGCTAATATTTTACTTGACAGCTTATCGTTAACCAAAACAAACCCTGCTGCTACCCAATCCTGTTATCCAAAATCCCTGGTGGAAGTGCAGAGGTGTTCTCGGCTTCCAATAAAGCGAGTATCACGCCAACATATTCCTACCCTTTCCTTACTTGACCTGCATTCGGACGGGGCCGCCGCCGGTATTGCCTTAGTTTGAGATCACCAGTTTTTACACATTGAAGATGTATGCTAGTCCCTCGCATCATCTGTTGGTTCTCTGTGTAATTACAGCTGATATGGCAATAACGGATTAGCAACCTCGGGCGGTCAATCATGCTCATATAAGAGTATAAAATAAAGTATTATACACCCACATTTATTACCTGTTTTTGCCATTTAACAGAACTTCCAACTTGTTCAATACAAGCTGTGTTGCTTGGGTTATTCCATGGAAAACGACGGAGAGCAAACCGCACAAACCTTCGCTGCACTGCTTCAATTCTATCATACTGCTGAATAATACTCCACCTTAGATCCCACCAGTGAACAGGTTCTTTAAGCAATATACATCCCTAAAGTCCTTTGCCATTCTCATGCTGAATCCCAAGCTGCGGTTTGCTTTGGAAACAATGTAATTAAAATGCTCCTTGTACTTAAGTCCCGTATCAAGATCCTTGACGCACGATTCATGTTTAATAATGCTGCCTTCAAGCACAGAGAACAAACATCCAGGCTCGAACATTTTTTTTCCAATTTACTGTGTAAATATTTAAAAGCAAACCGTCGGAAAAACAACGCCGCCTAGTCTAGGTTTCACCAAACTAAAATTGACAGACTATCAAATCTCAAGGCGGGCAAGTTGCGCCATCAACATACTATTCACCAAAACTAACGGAAACTAGCTGGAATTTCAAAATGACAGTTACAAAAGTTTACACACGAAGGGCACTCCAGTTTGTATGTCTGTTCTCTGTGCTTCGAGGTGGTAGTCGAACATTTTAGGTTTCTTCTTCCTTGTGAAAGAGACAGCGGAGCACTTGGTTGGATTCAGCACAATCCTGATTGTGTTGCACCACGAAGCGAAACTATCAAGTTGGCGTTGAAGAAACCATGCATCTTCGGTGGACTTGACCTGATTATAAATTTTCAAACCATCAGCAGAAGATAACCTAGGGGCTTCCATACAAAGATTCACGTCGTTGAAGTACACCAAGAAGACAAGGCGCCCAAGATGGCTTCCTTGGGGAATACCAGATGTGACAAGGAATTCACCAGATGTGCAGTCATCAACCCTACCGCTTAGATGTCGTTACTGTTAGGTACGAATGGAACCAACGTATAAACGCTGCCTCAAAGCCCAGTCGCTCAAGTTTCGCTAATGCAATGCGATGGTTGATCTTATCGAAAGCTGAAGATAAGTCAGTATAAATTGTATCCGTTTGGAAGCCCTTACACATAACATCTGTCGCATATGTTGTGAACGTCAAAAAGTTTGTTGTCGTAGATCGCTTAGGCATGAGCCCGTGCTGTGTATCGGCTATATATTGCTTGCAATGATTGAAGACTGGGTCTAGAACTACCAACTCAAAGAGCTTCGCTACAGCATTCAATGCAGATATTCCTCTGTAGATGTCGGCGTTGTGCTGGTCACCTTTTTTGAAAACTGGGAACATGTAGGCCGACTTCCAGACAGAGGGAAATGTTCTAGTTGCCAGAGAGAGTTGGAACAAGTGACGCAGAGGTGTAAGTATGCCAGCACAGCACTTTTTGTAAATAATTGCAGGGATACCATCCGGACCAACCGATGTTGATGATTTCATTTTAGAGATAGCTGAACGGATCATTGAATCATCAATATTGATGGTGTTTGACGCATCACAAGATAGCGGCACATTACTCGCTGCTAGCGAAATTTGACCCTGTGTCAATATCTCATAGCAGAACGCGCCCTCGAATTTTACTTTAAAAAGTTCGCAAATGTCCTCGGAATTCGATGCTGTGCGTTCTCCGTATGTTATCGTTGACACTAGTCCAGATTCTTTCCTTTTATCGTTGACAAGTTTCTTGAAAGACTTATGAGCTTATTTAAGCCTATCCTGCACATTTCTTAAATAATTGGCACGACTCTGGCGAGACAGCCATTTGTATTCGCTGGTGATTCTCGGAATCGCATAATACTGCTCTTTTTGAAGATTTGAGCTTTCGTAGTGCAGCAGACTGCCACGGTGGATTTCTGGACTTTGGAGGCAACCCGCATAGGAACATGGCGATCGATAGCATAACTCACGCTATTGGAGAAGGTCTGAACGGAAACGTTGATTTCGTCGGTGTCAAAATGACATTCCAGCCGATGCTCAACAAAATGCCGAGAATGCTGTCATAATCAGCTCTCTTGAAGTCGTAGCTGACGGGATTCGCAACATTGGGAACATTCATCGGATGGGCAACCTCGAGCGTGAGATGCAAAGCAGGATGCAGAGGAACCGTTTTAACTAAAACGGAAGGAGCAACGAATATCCTTGGTGCCTGTTCAAAGTTGCTGACTAAACATAGATCGAGAAGCTTGCCGTTTTCGTTGGTGACGTAATTGATTTGCCGCAGAAGATTTTATATATATCGAGCAATCTGAGATTTCCAGCGTGAAATCGAGATGCATTTGGACCCGGGTACCAAAATACATTGTCCGAGGACCACCATTTCAGGTCTGGGAAATTAAGATCGCCTATCACTACAATCTCGTCCATAGCATCTGCTTGAGACGATATTGCATATAGCGATTCAGCATGTTTTTTCATCAACGCAACGCCTTTTGTCCGGTGTAAGATATAACACACAAAGGAATAACGAGTACCCAACTAGCTTGATTTGCACCCAGACTTGTTCGGTATTGGCCCAGGATGTATTCTCAATAAGCTGTGCCTTAAGACGCCGATGAACAGCAATGAGGACTCCTCCTCAAGATAACTTGGAACTGTTGCTAGGGTTACGGTCGGTTCGGAAAACGTTATAATAAGTACCAAACATTTGGCTGGATAGGGTCCGTTCGTCGAGCCATATCTTGGAGAACATGATCCGCGTCATAGCATTCATCTGAGCAGGCGAGAAGGTATTCGTCAAAACAGGTGTTCATTCCGCAAGCATTCTGGTAGTAGACCTGTAGTACTAAGGTTGCAGGCTGGAAGCCCACTTCAAAATCCCCGATTTCAGGTCCAGAGCGAATGGGATGGCTGGAGCACGACGAAGGACAAGTCATATGCTGGTAGACTGAAACAAGCTGATATTCGAAGTGGTAGGGGCCTTGCAGAATGCGGTCTGGTGAAAAAATGCTAGGATTATTGACGACTAGCGGATGATACTCGATCAACATAATAACAGGAGCCACCAGCAGGACTGGAAATAATATAGTCTTCATGGACAGGGCCCGGTTGGCTTGACGATGACGCTTGTTGATGATTATGACACATGTCGGGAGTGCTAATATAATTTGGAGGCGTATCAGGAAAAGATCGATTGACATAACAAACATACTTGCCTGCAAGTGCAGGCTGGAAGACCCCTTCCAAACCTTCATAAACAGAGCCAGGACGACTGCGACGGCAGGAAACAGAACTAGTGATAGAGGCGGCGATTGATGACTTGACTATTACGGGGCCAGAAGGGGCTTCCAAAGGGCTTCGGTGGGTGCGTCCCGGTTGACTTGCTGAAGGACTGGTTCCGACTAGCCGTCCAAAATGGACTCCGTTGCATCTATTTCCGACGATAGTTGATTCCCTGGAGGAACAGTTGGCAGCAGGCTGATTATTCTCGGACTGTTTTTTGAGCGATTATCTTTAAACTCCCGAAAACTAATATTCTTGGGCCATGAGTCACTGGAGAGTGCATTTTCTCTGAGTTTTTCGCTAAAACCGATCTTAAAGGCCACAAACCGCAACGAATTGAGGTAACTTCCTTTCGGTTTTTGAGAAGCTTCACCACCTTGGGCTGAGCGCCGGTCAGATATTCGCAAACGAGCGAAGCAATCTGGCTCTCATGTGTTCTTGGATGAAATGCGGAAAAATAAATCCAAAAAAATCGTCGTCGTCACGCTGTCAAGCTTCACAGTTTTGATAAATCTGCTTTGCTGCTTTAGTTGCCTTTAACTTGAAGGATGCTCACCCTCGTCATTCACTCTGCGACGCTTGAATGAACTGATGGGAGTGATTGCGCGGTTCTTGTTGGGCCACAAAGTCGGAGTAGCGAAAGGTGTTGGCGTGCTTAATTTTTCCTCAGTTTTTTCAGATAAGTTCCCCTGGTATTGGCCACTACTATCCGGCAGGCGTCACCCCAGGGGTCCTTATTGGCCTTCTGATGCAGGCCCTTAAAGCAGGATCGCTTGATATCTTCCTCTTTAGCACGGTTTTTGCGGCGACTAGTGCGGTTCTTGGCTCGATTCTTTCGGCGTCGGACCGCACTTTTTGCGTCCTCCGTCTTGCGTGGAGGCATGTTCTTCGGAGGTCGGCGTTCAACTCCGTCCACCTATACACCGGCGATCTTCCATTCCTAGGTTTGACCTCCCTAGGCATGGTCGCGTCGCACGCTCGTGTAAGTGACATAACGAGCCGTTCACCGCATGGTTCCTGGGTTTCGCGTAAAATTCGTTCCCTCTCAAGTAAGAAAAGTAAGACGTCCTCCATCTGCGGGCTTATGAAGTGGATGCTCCTTCTTCCGCACGCTGCCTTGTATTGCAGACGATACAATAACGAATGGCCAAGCGGTCACTATTGGTGTAGCCGTCATCAACCTTCCAATTACTTAGTATCCCCTTCACAATGTTACATCAATTATCGATTCCACTCCGTTTCTATGGTAAGTCCATACGTTGGCTAGGTCACATTGAGCCTAGCCAAGGCCTCCTAAGGAATCGGGCCCCTGGGTTAGGAAGTCTCTCGCTATTACCAACGGGTGTAGGCCAGTTAGCTCAGTTGTCATTTCAGAGGAACACCCCATTCATTTTTACAATTGCGAATCCAACATTTTTGAAAGACACAACCTCCTGGACCAGGCCCGTCGTCCATAATGCTGCCATATTGGGCCTGTCTGCAACCCAATTGCCGTTGCCGGCTGGGATGCGGTATGAGTCGGATATTATGGTGATATTTGATGCTGACTCGCGAACTGTCTGACACACATCGGTGCCTAGGCCCGCCAATTTGACATCCCCGCGCATCGTTTTCAAGAACTCCGAGTACCTCGACGCCTCGGCCTTGACGATGAGGGCCTGCTGCTTGGTGATTACAATCTCCCTCATCTGCAGTGGAGTGTTGATTACAACGTCAACGGATACCTGTCCACAATGGCATCCAGCGAGCAAGAAGTCACTCTTACCGATTCCATCTTGGCTTATGTTCTGGTGCAACTCAACTCCATACCCAACCGAAACAGGGTGTTCAATAAGTTCCAATACACTATTCTTTTCTAAGTCAATTTATATTGAAGCAGTGTTTATTGAAAACCTGGCCTGTGAAAATGGTTCTCGAAAACGAACCGACAGGTACAAGAAAAACAAGCGGCCAACGAGCAAGGTGGATCGATCAAGTAGATGGCGACCTGCGGACCCTCCGCAGACAGCGAGGCTGGCGAGTGACAGCCATGGACCGAATAGAATGGAGACAACTTTTGTGTACAGCAGAGGCCACGCCGGCCTTATCTGATTGGTAAGGTAAGGTAAGTTATTGAGAACCTTTACGACATATAGCTGGGTGCACCCCCCCCCCCCCCCCCCCTCGCGCTGTATGATGAACTTGAAACGTTTCTCAAAGGAATAGCACGCGGCACGCACCTGATCCATCGGCATTTCGTCCCAGATCTAGGAAATGAGCTTCTTAAATTGGTCCACAGTTTTGATTGTTATTTTTGTATTCTCCCCAGCGCGGAAGTAACGATCTTTGATGAAGTTTTTTCAGAAGCAGATAATTTATCATCTCCATGCAAAGCGCTAGGAGCGGACAGTAATTTTATTGCTAGAACAAATAGACATGAAGAGAAAAGTGTATTGGTAGATCCGTAAGAGAACGGCGAGCGTTTTGAAATTGAATAGATGTAAGTTTGAAAACGAGCGGAGGGCATTTGAACGGTAGTATACGATCAGGCACATAACCCTTTGTCCATACTACCCTATGCAGGATAGGCAAGGGGGAAATCCCTTGACTGACAAAAGGTTATGCAACAGATCGTGCTCTTATACTACCTATTGCTTGTTTCTAGTTCTAGCGATTTGTCCGCAGTGCTTACTTGATGTTCGCTCTGTTTGGCCAGCATATACGAGATCTAGGGGATTAAGGTTCGGAGAGTTGAGAGGCCACAAAGTTTAATCATTAACCAATCATACGAAATGAGCAGAAACGCAGGAGTGCTTTGTGTCGATCTTGTGTGATACTTCGGCCGGGTTGATCAAGACCTTTGTTCTGTAAAATCCAACTCTCGCGTTCATAGAAATCGTGTTTCATTCCGAGTATGCAGCCTATGAAAACATACTTCATTGTGATTTTTACTGAAACTTTGGCAGAACAGGACCGAGCAGGATTCCTCAAAATTCATTTCTTCACTGCTTTGACCTCTAAAACTGCGTTTTTTTACCGGGTTTCGTCTTAGGAACAACTATGCCAGTATCCTGGATAGCTTTTATGGTCTTGTACACAAACAATCCTCTCAATTTCAAATGCGACACATTCCGTCTGCTTTCCATGTTTGTGAATCCATCAAGATGCAATATTTGAATTTGTTCTCTACAATGAATCCATTTTAGTTTCCGTAAAAAAAGGACACCAATTTGAATTTGTTGTTTACGAATTAACTTACAACACGTCATTGTTTCAAAACGTACTCAAGGGGTTCACCGATAGTGATATAAATTATACCGATAAGATCACAAATGTGTGTGTCATTTTCATGTTGCCATCCTATATACGTTGATATTAATATTCACTAAATACTTTACACAGTTTTACGAATGAGAATTGTAACATCAAGGTCCTCAATTATGACCGATACGATACGATATTCAACTATAAGTGGCACACATTGGAGGGCTTCCTGTCACCAGAAATGGGCAATTTATATAGTGCGCTTTCACTGCACAATTCCGAAAGCGGAACCAGACCGGCCGGCCGTTCCCATATGTCGATTTGATCTAACGCAGACTGTTTCAGCCAAACCCTGGACAATATAACAGGTCCCGCTAATGCTCCAATACGGAACAAGACAAGACGGAACGCGAAAGGGATTTACTGATGAAGGCCACACATGAATTAAAGATCACGCTTACACCACAAACTTCAACGTGGGTACACACTTAGAATTTATGAATTTTACGCAAGACTTAATTCATGTTTGTAAAAAGTCGTGGAATGTGAACAATGATTTCGTGTAAGGGTGTGTTAAACTGACTAAAGGACGCTTGCATGTGTCGGTCTCTGGAGATAGAAATTTACAAGACATTTTGGTAGTGCAACATACTGAATTTGGGTCTGTATGGTTCAAATCACAGTAACGTCACACCTCAGATTTGACAGATACTGGTGCCCTTGTGATCAGAAATTCGTGGGTGGAAATATAATGAACTTGACAGAAGTTGATCAAGCTTCTCGGAAGTTGGATAAACTTATTGGAAGTTTCAAGATAACCATGTAGTTGCTCACTCTCTTTTGGGAAGAACTTTAGAAAAGTCCATTGCATTACCTAAAAATTCTGAAACTTGGTTGAATTTCTAAAAAGTTTGCTGATCATCCATGCAATAGATACAACTTTTTGGAAATAACTGGAACCTTGAGAAGATATGGATTTTCAATTAGTATATCTTTCATGATAAAAAGCAGAATGTCACAAATATTTTAATAATTAACGAGAAATTAAAAAAAAAAAAAATTTGGGAGATTGGTCGATTTGCAAAACTTTCAATAAGTTGATGGAATTTCTGCGCAATGAATAGCATTTCCGAGAAGTTGTTGAATCTTAAGAGAACTTTTAAGAATCTTCAAGATTGTGATACGGTGGAAATTCCGCGAAATTGATGAAACGTTAAAAAAGTAGTGGATTTTTTTATTCTTGATTCTTCAAGTTTTCTGTACTTCTGCAAAGCTCATCGAATTTCATGATAGTTGACTGAACTTCTGGAGAGAACCCTTAACTTTTGGGGAGTTTCCTGGAATCATGTGGAATCATGCCCTATTTATAGAAAATTCCCTGAATTTCTCGGAATTACCCTGAATATAATTTTTGGGAACAAACCCTTAACTTCCCTTGACATGCGGAAACGAGACAGAAAGTGATTCTCATCGTAGGTAAGCGTATTGCTAAAGTAGGCTTGGAACAGCTTCTGATGACCGAAACGGAAATCACCGTCGGTGTTGGGGCGTCTTCCAGGGCGTGACTCTCTCCGTTTTGACGCTTGTTTTTCTGCTGCCAAATTACAAATCACTATTATCTAATATCGTTGAAATGAAATACATGCATTCCACACTCACCGTCAGCCAAACGAAAAGTAAGTATTCTTCATCCTCTGCTAACGACGCACTACAAGCATTAAAAATTATTTGGTGAAACCAATCCAAGGAAAAAAAGGTTAAGAAAAATCTGCCTTCTCCTAAACAAAATCTTATCTCTGATTTTGAATGATTCATAGGATGACAGGTGTTGACGGGTTTAACAACAATAAATACAACACCGGTGCGGGAAACGCATAGTTGGTATATTTTAGCTGGTTCTATTCAAGTTTTGCCGATGCAAATTAGGTATGAATTTGTTCCAAAAATAGACCACCTCTGAAGATGCCCTAAAATGATGAGAAATAGATCCGGTATGAAAAAAAATTACAACACCGGTGCAGCGATGTTGTTGCCTTTGGTCTAAAAAAATAAATCCAAATCATGATTTGGACCACCGTTGAAGATGCTCTTATATCTCTGATGAATCCCTAGGGGTGAGACAGCTTAACAGGGTGTGTGCCAATTATCCGTACAGACTTTGTCGGCATGCCTCAACACAACCAAGTGCATTAAACTAAATATTATAAGAGATTCTCTTCGTCAACTTTCCTTTTCGTTAATAGTTTGTCTATTACACGATTTTCTGATATTCTTCACGTATTGGATCCTTAATAACACTTTATTTTACCGTATTGTGTGTTGAAAATACTTGAACATGTTTTTACATACCGATAGGAACGCAAAGAGAAAGTCGAAGAAGAGAGTCTCCCAATGTTACTTAGGACCAAATGCATTATTTAGCTTGGTTTTATTTCATCTCGATCCATACACTTACTTAAAAAACCCAACGAAATTCATGAGATTTGGCTTATGAAACTGCATGATTATCTGCATGTTGTATTTTTTATTCACTATGGCCCTCATGACGTCCATGTGTGGAACTATCCGATTTTTTTTCATAGGTTTACAATTTAATGTATTGTAACCATACAATGGAATCTGATGGTAAGTACAATTGATAGCATTGTTCACAACGATAAGATGACAATAGGACTTATTGTTTCCACAATAGAATCTTATGTAAATTGATTCATCAACAATAGCAAAGAGGGGTTGTTATGAATTTTAACTACAGGAAAGAACATTTTTCCCGAACAAATTTTAGTCAACTACTATTAATTGAATTGTTTAACAATTGTTGAAAACTCTAGCATATGCAGTGAATAGTAGATTGTTAGTATGACAATATGCATTTTTCATTTATCTAATTCATTAACAATAAGATCCATGGTAGAAAATAGATTATAATGTTATTTTATATTATTATATTGTAATTGTATGGTTGTTTTATCCGGGTTTTCCTATCTAATCCTTAAAAAATTTCTCAAGCCATTCTTATCGATTTCATAAACTGCCCATTAATTCCATGACTGTTATCTGTGAATGATAATCATTTGGTATATGTATGAAATGTTTAACGTGACATATCACATAAACACGAACCATTCCTGAACCATTTCGCTTATTGTTGACGACCGTTTTCGTTATTGTTACGACATTTATCCTTATAGTTGACAGCTATAAACTAACAATCTTCTATATAGTTTTAATAATATGAGATGGTAAAAGGCCAAATAACAATATACTGAATAAGCGGTTAAGTTCAGTTACCATAAAAATTTGCAATTTTCACGAACTATGCCGAAAAGTGGGTATATTAATCCAGACCGATTGCAGACAAAAAAAAAACTTTGAATGACAATATTGCATACATTAACAATATGTATTGATGTAGTGGTTATATGGTGGAAACGAGATTAAACTACTTGATAATAATAAAGTAAAATGTGATAATATATCTTACAAAATATAGTCAAAATATAGTTTTGACAATACTAGCAAACTGTTTTTCGTTATGCTGGATGGGATTGAGTACTTATCACTTCGAAGTTTCGAGCACAATTCTCAAATATTTGAGAATTGTTTTTTCCTCTAGAGCATCTGTAAATGATTGATGAATGATTCTTCATAACCACAAGTAAAACTGGAATGAAAATTCCATCAGAAAAATGTATTAAGAAGTACATATATTAAAATAATAATTAGTATATGGTATAACCAACAGTTTAACATAACTGTTGGTATAATCAATGCATATGAGTTCCATAGCACTGAGAAGTAAATGTCATAAGTTTGTTAGAAAAAAACTTATACGGTTGCCATACATAAATTATTAAAAGTGATTGTGGCAACAATCATAGCATGTCATAAGGTAATGTTATGAAATTCAAATCTAGTGGCAATTTTTTTATAAGGTTATATAATGAATTATAAAAGGTTTTTGCACCAGTGTATTCTAGGCATTAAAAGCGACAGATGGAAAGTTATTCAGTAGCCCTGCTATTGGAGCTTGGTTATTCTAACAGATAGGACGTTTAATTTTGACAACCGTAGCTGAGGTCTGCACGAAAACAGTTCAACCTGTGATGTGGTGAGGTGTGACATCTACTTGTGTGTCAAAACATCTTGTTGACGAACACCTCAGTCCACAAGATTTTGACTCGGACTCGATGTTTTGATGTAGTGGCAGATGGCGGCCTCTACTAAGATGGATTTTCTAGCATAGAAAATATTAAAACTTCCGGAATGTCAGTTTCAACTACAAGTTGAATTTGTGTCTTCAAATTGCTCACCGCCTTTAGAGTTCAAATACGGATTGCAATTATAAATAGGTAGGTACATAATACGAAAAACACACATCGGATTACATTTGATTTCTGTTCCCTTTTAGATAGTACCAGAGGTTATGAAATGTTTAGATGCAACATATCTTTGAAAACTTGCGATTCTCCAGCAGTTTCAGGAAAAAGAGATAGAACAGGGAATTGCGTAGATGAGAAACAAATTTACTAGATTGGCGATAGCAATAGCGATATTAATAACGGTTATTGGTCATGTGTATCTTTGAGATAAATTTTTGAAGTTCTAGTACGTGGCGATGTATTTTCGAAAACTTCTATTCTTCTCAACTTACCTGCTTGAACTGCGAATGATACACTTCTCGCCATGACTGTGATTGCTTCCGTTGCCAAGTTAAATGGATCGTTTTTTCTATCGTACTTCCTTTTCCGTCAAACGGAAAACCGTAAAATTTATCGAGCCCTGCGTGGTAATGTAGCATAGGCTTTATCGACATTCCATCTAATAAAATGGCGACTACCTTGTCCCTGCTGTCCATACATTTACTTATAACCTGCATGTTTTTTAATGTAGCCTCATTAAAACCGGGTTCCAACGATATGGGATTTTTGCCACCCAAACACTGTTCTTGGATGCGGCAAAGTGAGAACATTCGATTGACGAGAGGCATTTATATCCAGCTGTGGAAGCCAATTTCTGACGAGTCGCATGTAGTCGACTGTATTTGTACCGCCGACCGTATTTATTCCTACTAGCATTAATTAACGATTCCTGCACTGCCGTTCTACGCATAATTGTCCCATTTATATAGGAAATCTATAGAAGATGGGACAATTTTGCGTATGAACGGCAGTGCAATATCATAGTCAGTTTTCAATGCTTTCAAAAATGTTCTGTTCTAGACGTGTTGTTTTTTCTTCCGCCTTCATTTTTTTTTTCAAAGTTGAACTACACATGCGTTCCTTCGTCCTCGTAGCTTTTAATCTTGTGCATGTTCGTCTTAAAGTTCTATTTTCTTTTCGCACGGCGGAAAGAAGTGACCTGTATTTTCCAGCAATGTCGTCAAGCGAGAATTTTCCTTTTCTTGGAGAAAGTATAAGGTCTTATAATCTGCAAATAAATAAATAATAATAAAATAAAGAAAGAAGATTAGGTATATGCAATTTTCGTAAGAATATTGCTCTCATGAACTTATTTTCTTTGGTTTTTTTAAAATTGATGCTTATTTTACACAAATAAAACAATTTATTTTTTCGATAAGGAACATAAAAAAGGAAGAACAAAAATATATGTGCTAATTCTACGCGCTGTGTGGATCGAGACCACTCGTTGAAATGAAAATTGACTTATCGTCAAACCTTTGCTTTTTACGGAGAGTCACCTCACCCTAAGTGAATGAGACGTTTCGAACCACACGGCGCGTAGAAAAAGCATAATTAATGATAATTAACCGGGGTAATAATTTTTAGTACCAGAAAAGATAAATCCCTACCTTTATCTTGGTCTGGAATTTCCAGGTGATCATCGAGAAGCTCATCATCATCAAGCCACTCCTCTTCTATGGCAAAACAATTTGTTTCCTGATGGCTGCTAACTGTTGGTATCGGCATTGCTTCTTTGATTAAGCTGTAAGGTAAAGATAAATTTGTTAGATCTGAAACAACATGCCTCGAGACTTAGGTCTCATAAGTGGACAATGGCTTTATTCAGGGAGTTATATATCAATAACATCGGATTAATAGAGAATGTCACTCGAGATACCACCTATTTACACTGGTCACTAAAATCGTAATATAATTTCAGTACTTATTTATTTTAATTTTATTATTTTTACTATTGTTGTGATGTTCAGCCTCTTATTCCGCGTAGCGAGTGAGGTAAAGTGACATGCTGTTACTGCCGAAGTGACTATAGTCACCTCAAGTTTATCTATTTGAAAGTCCCCAACAGTTACCTCACAGCGAGTCACTTAACCTCTTTCATGACGCGAATTCAAAGTGATTGTAATTTTAACTTTTTTTGTTGTTGGGCCAATTACGGAGCAGGGAACTACGAAATTTACAGTCCCTTAAGCTAATGGTTGAGATTTAATTTAGCTTTAGATTTGATGCGCCTCGAATAACTTGATGTACCTTTGATATATCGGTTTATTGTAACTTTATGCAATTAAAGGTGCCGTAGTGTTGTGGTCACGTTAATGCAGCAACAAACAAACACATTCTTTATGCAAAAAATAGTTTTTTCATATATACAGTACATTTATCCAACCAGGTTTATCTAATTGGATAATTACAATGAGTTTTGAAAAAAAGAACAATTTTTACTCACCCTTTCGATGGATTTTTCGGATCAACATAGCACCATGGCTCAAAATGTTCTGTGCATAATCTTCTGTTCTTCAGATTACAATGTTTTAACCTAGCACAACAAATATCAAACCATTGCCTTTGCCTACGAGAAATAAAAGAATAGGTAATTGATATAATTTTGAACAAAATATACACACCTTTCTGGATCCATAGGGAAGCTGTGAAGCGTAATCGGTGGCTTCCCGGTGCACCCAAGTGCAAAACACTTTTTTCCCATGCTGATACCGTGATATGGTGACTGTTTCAACTGATAATTTCACAAAATTTTCAACAATTATTGCCTTTATACGCAGCAAGTTTGATATAGTGGTGATTTCTAATGCATTCATAATGAAGCCGAATTGAGTTGCGCGCAGGAGTAAATGAACTTTTTCTGTTGTCTGGGCCAAGAATCACTACTTGAATGACACCATGAAAGCAAACCGGTTGAGAAAAGCTAAGGTTCTCCTGAACCGCTTATCGAGGTCCGCTATCGCTCAATGTGCTGTTCACTGATGAAAAAGTTTTCACAATCTTGCAACATCACAACCCCCAAAATGATCGACAGTTGCATCCTGCTGCTTCCAAAAATCGTGGAAGTATTTCAAGGAGTCATCATCCCGCTTCTGACATGGATTGGACTGGAATAACTCATTCCGGCAAAACCCTTTTGATCTTCATCGACAAGGGAGAGAAAGTGAATGAGGTGAATACTTATTGACGCAGTAGCTTCTTGGGCATTGCAGCATTTCGGAAAAAATGAATGGATTCTTCTACAAGACTGGGCGCCGGCTCATGGAGCAAAAATAGACTATTAGTCTTTGCGAACGCATTTTCCAAAGCCTTTAAACGAAAAATGAATGGATTTAAATCCGATGGAATATTCGGAATAGTTTATTTTAAAGTCAAGAGCCTGCAGTACACCACAAAGATTATTAAAACATCTAAAATCGTCCATTTTGTTGTACGGATAATATTCGGACACCCTGTACTGATGCTTTGATAGTAAGGGAAATTTAGCTATAAAAGTATGAATAAAAGCTCACGCTGTTATGACGCACAGTCAGTGCGTATACATGCTTGTAGATATAGTCACCAGAAATAATGCTATGAATCACTAATGAATAACGGACTTTTTGTATGACTTTGACGTTGAAGCCATTGAATATTATCATCATAAAACCATTTTGTTTCATGCGTGATAAATGCATAATATTCCCTGATTATTTCTATCAGTGTTTTGGAACGGTATTGTTCTTGTTTCAAATTTCTGCAAAAAAATAGATCAAATCTATTCCAGATTTGAAATGATGCAAAATATATCCGGTATAAAATGAAATTTACAACACTGGTGCACCAAAGTTTTTGCGATTGGAGTAAAAACATAAACTCAAAACACGATTTGGACCACCGCTGAAGATGCGCTTTATGTCTCTGATAAAACCTTAGGGATGATATAGTTTTACTCTGAGCTGTCTGGATGCACCGAGTAACTCAATTGAACTTAAAATTGAATCTTATCGGTCGCAGGGGTTTCAAAAAGATTAACTTTCAATTTGTTTAGACAAATTGTGGACATTCTGGTTATGGCAATATAGGATGGAACAACGGTTAGCCCTATTCCACGACTATGAGGCTTTTAGGAATAAGTATTAAATATGTGATACGTAATACGGACGGCTTTACTGAAGTCCAATGATCTTATATACCCGCCTGTCGGAATGATGCTTTTAAAGTATGACTTGATTGAAGACGTGAAGATAACTTCTTCTCGAAAAAGGCAAAGGCTTACTCGAATAGTTGTAAATACGATATCAAATTGTACCAGAATATCAGATATGTAGTTGAGAGATTCTGGGCTATTTTTAGAATCAGAGTTAAATAGAGAAAATTAAAAACATTGACAACTGCTTGTGTCTAATTATTCACAAACGAGAGCCGGTTTTGTATGACAGCTGCTCCTGCAAAAACAGAGCGAAAACAAATGACAGTGCTCGCTTGCTGAGCAACGTGGGTTACTGGACGTACCTCAAGAACAACTCCGAAATTGGGAGCGATAAAACCGAACTGTAATTTTTTGAACGGATTGTTACTAAATTTTCAAAAGTTCACAATAAAGATGAACTTTCGCATCGGATGTAATGTCGCTCAAAGTGAAGCAGACCTTGGGAAAATAATTTTCAACTCTCATTTGTTTCCAGGTGACGTGGCAACGTGGTTTTCCTAGAGCCAAGTTTTATTTTACAGAACATAAAAATCCATTCACAAGTTTTTTTTATTCTCACCGGAATGACGCAATTTCCCACCCCATAGCGGAAAACTTCCCAATTCAGGTAGTGCAGGATTTTTTTTTTCGGTGGGAAATTTTTGCACGCCAGCTGAACATGACGGTACAAGACAACGCTTCTTCTCAGTAGGCCTGCAGGCAACCATCAAGGTGTACCGAAAAACGAAAGGCCATCCAGCGAATTCGCAGACAACAACGTTCTGATTAAAGAATAATATCCGATGCTCTTGACGGCGCACAACGAAGGAAAAATATGGCCATAAAATATTAGAAGTGCTTGATGAAAAATAGTAGTTTTTCCGGAAACAGTGGCTTTGTATTATTTTTTATGAGTGAAGTAAATCTTCTTAAAAAGTATGGAGGAATAAAATCTAATCTGAAATTACCATCCCATCAAATTTTGGCCACATTTTTTCTCCCGTAACAACTCCAGGTGCAAAAGTTGCTACTCCCCTTGTTGTGAAGTGAGAAAAACTTACTCTGGTAATATCCAGGTAGGTAACATCCCTATGTACATAGGTACACATCGTTCACTGTCGGTGTTTGATGACGATGCAATGCTTATTTTTGTTGTGCTTTCGTTGTGTTCGCGTGGATGTTGTATTTGTTGCTTTGCTGCTCTCTAACCCCCTTTTGCAGAAAGGACGACGCTCGTACCTGTGATAAGGAAAGGTGAAAAGGAGGAAGCGGCGCGCACGCTCGAAGCATGTTAAATCCTGTTTCTTGCGCAGCTCCCTGGCGCGGGATCTACAACCAGCGCTGTGGAAAATGGGTACAAAGGAATCGTAAACGAAGCTATCATCGAGCTGTTTCTTAAATTTTGATGCCTACTTTGATCCGAATGTTGAGTGAATGAGATGGAAAGCAAGCGCGAGTGTTGGGAAGAAAAAGGTGTGGAGCGATAAACGTGCTGCTTCTTGTGGTGGTTAGGCGCAGGCTGCGCCGCAACTGATTGAATAGAACATTAACGGTCTTCAAGTCATCTTACGGCGTTGTGGGGAAAAACTAGAAGAAAATTGCAACCGTTTGTTGTTTTTTTCTTCGTTTGTCGTGCAATATAAATAACCGGTGCGAGGACATTTAAAAGTTAAAAGCAAATAAGAGGAGCAAGATTTGCATTCAGCATAAGTTAGACAAGCTGACCTAATTGATTTCCGTGTGAGCAGAACGTACCAGCTGACATTTTGAATTATCATTGTCCTTTATATGTTTTTAGTTCCAAATTGTTGGAAAGTAAAGAAACAGATCTACCATGTGCGAAGCTGGAGATCAAACGCCTGAACGTGTTTCTGCCGGACAAGTATTATTTCAACTATCCACAAAACCTTCCCATGTTGTTCCATCTATCCCCACCGGAAATGACATTGTTTGACCACGAGCCACTCATCGAGAGAGAGGTAACTGACTACATCATGCCTACTCTTCCGTCGGTAGAACTATCCAACCAACATTGAGCTAATCATATTGATAACACTGGGAGAGTTCGGTCCCCTCCCCCATTTTTTTCTGCTTTCTCTTTTCCTGCCATCCGCCAAGTTCAAAATGTGCAACCCAAATTAAGCCCAAGCTTAGTCATCCGAAACAAGCGAAGAACGTGATAGAACCCTCATCACATCATGCCAAGAATGATTTTGAATTTTGCGGCGACTCCGTCAGTCAAGACGCATGCTGAGTTGAGAGACAACCTTAAAATTTATCAAATTTACGCTGAGCTGATAACGTTTACTGTTAGGTAAACATCGACTCTCCACCCGTGCTTATCAGTGCCTGAAACCCAAACTTGCTCATTTCGGGACGGTTGTTTTTCTCAACTCCACCAGCACGTAAAGAAGACGAACGACTGGGACGGGAGTGAAAATGAGCCCCAGTGAGGGAGAGGTGGCATTTATGATTTATATGGGCAAAGTTTCGTCTCCACCGATAGGTATGAAAGCAGCCTGAAGTGTGTTGGTGTGTTCGAGTTTGTTGCGCTTAGGAACCAATACCCGACCCAGACAGCCGCATGGCAATGATGAATAAACGGGGAAAATGGGAAAACGTTTAGAGTTAGAGCTGTGCTATCGGGAACGAGGCGAAGATTTATGAGCTGCAGTGAAGGGAAGAGAGCGATTAGAATCGAACATTTTCCCCGTAGTAGAAATGGAGTAGTAGCTGACTGATAGGGTGTCATTTTATTTTCCGATGAACCAACAAGATTTAATGGACATTGTCACTGGGTTCAGAAAAAGAGCAATGAAATCTATCAGAGAAAGTTTCTTAAACTTCATGATAGAGACTTT
>JASCZW010003929.1:0-43026 GCA_034211315.2 Aedes japonicus
TTTGATTTTCAAATCTAAATTTTAACCTTCCTAAGATATTTGGGGTCAGATTCTGACCCATAGCGCAACTTTAATGTACGCTATCTTTTTTGACTATTTAAAAGCAATTGGGCTGAAAATTTCTTGAATTTTAATATTTTACGTAATTTTTAATTTTTGCTTAACAATATTGATTTTTAAATTAGTTTAAAGTGGTTGTAAAAAAAAAGTGACAGATGAGAAATTGGGGTTCAATATTGACCCGGATGTTTATGTACCATTTGATAGATTCTGGTCTCAAAAATGTATTGGATAAAAAAAATGGTTCCGATAACATTGTTTCCCGAGAATCTGCTACAAAGGGAAGGAAGTTTTAATTTGGCTGTGTTAACAGAAATACATATAAAACATTCCAGACTCAATTGTAGAGCGGGAGTACGATACTGTGCTGTGGTCAACCTTGACGTGAAATGCATTCAATAGCGCCAGTTGAGTGGCTATTGCCGACTCGCTCCAATGCTTTCAAGTTCCTGGGTACCTGTGCAAGATTCTTGGAAGCTACTTCCGAGAATCGCGTACTGGTATGCAACCAGAGGCAGGCCAGAAACGTGTCCAGATCACCGCAGGCGTCCCACAAGGTTTGATCCTGGGTCCGGTGCTATGGAACACGATATACGATGAGTGCTGCGGCTTGACTTCCTGAGGCGGGGTGAAGATAGTCAGGATCGCAGACGACATCACCGTGGAGATATGTGGTAGATCCATCAAAGAGGTCGAGTTAACAGCCTCGCACTCCTTTGGCATTGTGGAGAGATGGATGAGTTCAGGAAACTGGAGCTAGCCCACCATAAGACTGAGATCACGGTGGTGAATAATCGGAAATCGGAGCAACACGCGATCGATCAGTGCAGGTAACTGCACCGTCGAAACGAAGAGGGTTCTAAGGTATTATGAGTTCATGATCGACGGTGAGCTGTCCTTTATCAGCCACGTCGATTACGCCTGCAAGAAAGCCTCTATGGATATTCGGCATTATCCCGCATGATGTCGAATAGCTCGGCAGTGCAAGGAGTACGCGTAAACACCTGGCCAGTTTCGCCCTATCCATACTTAGGTACGGCGGCCGGCATGGATCACCGCCTTGAGTACCAAGAGCTACGTTGGTAAACTGAGAGTACGCACAGGCTTATGTGCCTAAAAGTGGTTAGTGCATACCGAATGGTATCACGCGAAACGGTCTGCGTCCACTAAGCGGATGATGCCAATAGGCATCGCCATAAAAGAGGACGTAGAGTGCTTCGAACAACGTGGAACAAGAGGTATTCGGAGAACCACTAGAGTCGCATCCATGGTTAAGTGGCAAAGGGAATGAAACAACTCCATCAAAGGTCGGTGGACCCATCGACTAATACAGAAATTATCCGTGTGGGTTGGTAGGCGACGCGTTGAAGTGAACTTCCACTTAACGCAGATATTGTCAGGCCTCGGCTGCTTTAGGACAATACCTGCACAAAAAATGGGCATGTACAGTCTCATTGTAAGAATTGGCGTTATCAGCAAAGTTTCTCAATGCGCAACGAATCGTCTTTTGACTAGTTGTACAGAGTTGCCGTCTTTGTCAAAGTTTTTCAGTATGTCATTTATCGTCTTGTGAAATTATCAGATTAATTTCCAGATCTTGCCACAGAGATGGCGCTGTAGTCATCTTTGCCAACTGACGCTCTGGAGAGTTGCCATCTGCAGCGAGAAGCTGTTGAGAGTGTAAATAAGAAGACATTTGTAATACTACATTAGTTCCAGATCGAACTGCATAGGGTAGCGTTGCAGCCTATCTTTGCCAATCCGCCATCTCTCTCTGCAATATCTAGAACTAATGTAATAATCTCACAAGACGATAAATGACATACTGAGAAACTTTGCCGAAAACGGCATCTCCTTACAACTAGTCTGGAATCTTTGTATGCAATTCAGCTCACACATCGCAATCAGAACCTCCTTCGCTTTGTAGCAGCTTCCCGGTAGCAATTATTACTGGAACCAGGTATTTTCGCCGCCAATGCATTTTTGAGACCATAAACTTTGAAATGGGGTATAAACAGGTCTAGGTTAAAATTTCATTATTCTAGAAGGGGTTGAAATCCGTGTCAAATGTCTTACACACTTAGAAAAAAGCATGCAAATATAAGTCCACTTGGATGCGCATAAAGGGAGCGGTACGTTTGGCCAAAATTTACGCCTGTTCTTAAATTTACAAGACCATAAAAACTCGGTTCTCAAAATGAAATTTTACGAGTACTGCTACAGTTTAATCACAAGCATATATATCTACACTCAAAATAATCCACACGTCAACGTTACGTGAAAACATATGTGGCTTTTTTCCATCATACTTTTCACGTAGCATCTACGTGAATCATAAGGAGCAAAAAGGAAGTAATGAACTCGCATACCACCGGGATTTCACGTAGTAGCTACGTGCCTTTTCCCGTATCTCATACAAAGTGTGTTAGTAGAACCTAGAAGATGTTCCAGTAAATTTTGTCAAACAAATATATGGAATTTATGTTATTTTGCGTTAATTTTAACCATTTGCTTGCATGTATAATATGTATATCGTTGAGCCAATTATTTCAATAATTTCATTATTTTCCAATCCGAGATAACGAACTCAAATGTGGCCAATTATTTAGATAGATATTTTCATTCGAAATCCCAGGAAGATCCAGGAACATTCGATATGTCATACATTCAGTTTATAAAATTAACTATTTGTCAATCCTGAATGTATTGTTCATCGATGTGATTAACATATTGTCATTAATAGTCTTTAACAGCCTGTTTATGTTAGTTAGAAAATAAAGGGGAAATTACAGAAATATTAGAAATTTAATATAATCAGTCCATAGAATGAATTAAAAGACAATCCTAAGCGTCAATTTTGACTATCGATATGGATTCAAGATGCTTAATAAGTACATGTTCGTTGAAAATAGTAAATGGAGACTTTGTGAAATTTTCGAATATACTCGTTGCAGTTCAAAACCAGACCGCTAGAGCCAATCGATGCTGCTCTAATTCTATACAGTCGCATAGTGTGGCTAGTCCGCTGTATGTGCTATACAACGCAACAGATGCGACACAATAGAATGCAAGCGGCATCGATTGGTGTGATTGGTCTTGTTTGGTTTTGCACTGCAACGAGTATATTTTCATCTCACAATTATGTGCTCTCAGGTATTGTTTTGGTCATATCTCCATGAAGGATTATCCAATCATAATGAAATTTTGAACAGTTATTTGGAAATTTAATAGCTTTGATTTGGCACCAACAAAACTAAAATCGGTACACAAATAGCTCAGTATGTAATCGGAGACTAAACTGTTTGATTACTATTATAATAGGCAGTCATAGTACTGTTTCGTTCATATCTTCGTAACGAAATGTCCGAATGAAAAAAATCAATAGCGTTCTATGGGAATGTTGTAGCTTCCGATTTGCCGTCAACAGAACTGAAATCGGTTCACAGATGGCTGAGAAACCGATGTGACATTATTTGTAACGCACACACACACATACACACACATACATACACACAGACATGTGCTCAGTTCGTCGAGCTGTGTCGAATGGTATATGACACTCGGCCCTGTGGGCCTCGGATAAAAAGTCGAGTTTTCAAGCGATCTTAATACTCTTCTATTGATGTAAGAAGGGTAAAAATACAATAATAAGCCCAATACTGCATATTACCCCTGGGCACTGGCAAAACGTTTAACTTCAACTACCAGGTCCCAAGGCTGGTCTGGTTCTTTACCATTTTGGAAAGAAGCACACAAGTGTTGCCAGATCAGTGGAAATGCAGCCCAAAAGTACTTCTGAAAATCCTCTTGTACTTCTTATCGCTAAACATCATATTTCTAAGATGGCGATCAACGGTCAAGTACAGTATTTGCAAATAGTAGAAATGCTGCATTTGGTCATATAGAATCAGTTGAAAAAGCTGAAATAGTTTCAAATGAAATAAAAACAAATAAGCACAATTTTGGAAAACATTACCAGATAGGGGAACTGTTCCATTATTCATCTCATGATCCATTATTCATATTAATCGGAAATGTAGGTTTGATGTATAAATCAATTGATTCCTTTTGTGACTTGCGTTCAACAACAAATAAACATAATTAAAATTAACAATGAATAAAAAGTACGAAATCAGAAATGAGATGAAAATGGGAATGGTAACCTTATACTTTTATCGAAATCTTGTAGCGTGAAGCGATTTTTCTTATTTAATTTTAGGAACATTCTAGTTTTGAAGAAAACGCAGCTTTCAGAATGTTCACCGGCAATGGGCGATAGATTAACTCAACAGAGCAAAAAGGAGATGAAAACAGCCCTAGAATATGAAACCCAAATATTTATGGTGAAAATGCGAATGGCACGAAGCGGCTCCAGACAAACAAAAGATGAAGAAATTCACAAACTACAAATCATGAACAAATAACAATGATAAGCAGGGTTGCGGCTTATCATTTTTGACTCAGGCATATTCATTTGCCAATATCTCCTTTCAGAGGGTCGATTTGATAAAATGATGATGAACTTGTAGTGCATGAGTAGACCTACAACTTTGTCTAACAGTACATTGCTCTAACTCCTATATCTTCGACATGAGAGCGTATATTCACAGTGATCTTCACGATGATAATCGCGTGATCTTCACCGCGAATATCATCGCGAAGATCACTGCGAATATACGCTCTTATTCCTCAGATATAAGAGATGAGAGCTATGTATTGTTAGACCAAGTTATGGGTCTACTCAAGCACCATAAGTTCATCATACATTATATTTTGAAATTGAGCTTCTGAGAAGAGCTATCGGCAAATGAATATGGATAAGTCAAAAATGATAAGCCGCAACCTGGATGATAAGTAAAACAACTTATTAAACTTATAAACGTATCACTGACAAACTAAATAAACAGACAAAAAGACGCCACGACACCATACAAAACAGTTGACATGAACATGACTGAGAGAAAGGGAAAGTTAAGAAAATTTAATTCCTTTTGAGGCAGTGTCAACAGCGTCTCTATGGACGACATTTTCCGTGTACGGCTGGCAAAATGATTCGAAAGGATTTACGCAATGATATCATCAAAGGCCTGGCATAGATGTTCTACTCTATTCAGAATCCCGCCAGTAAACCTTCCAAAAATAAGCCCAATACTGCATATTACATTTAATTCCAAACTACAAACAACACGTTCATATTGAAACTGTTTTTAAATTGGAAACACATTTTTGATTGAATACCGATTTTATGCACTGATACTGGGGAACTATCAAATACGTCAATTTATCTACTACAGGGAAAATTGTTGATTAACCTGACTACTCTCGATAAATGCAACCGGAGAAGGAGCGATTTCGCTTCTCGACGTAGTGACGTTAGAAAACTAACGATTTTGTAATTCGCCATTTTGTCTTTTGATCACTTAAGTCTAGGATTTTTTTTTCATTAGGGCGAATCTGCAATTGAGAGACTCTCTTTGATTACTTTCTCTTTCATTCATATTCCATTCAGCGTTACGTTTTTGATTCAACTATTATTCATTCACAGATAAAAAGAAACACTGAATTTTCTGCGTTATCTAATGCACATAAAGGGAATGCTAGATTTGGCAGAAAATAATGGGATATTTCATGTAAATTTAAGCCAGATAACACCTGAATCTAGCCTGTTGTATGAAAGAATGCAAACAATATCGTTGTTTACGCTCCTTTGACTTGGAATTACACGAGGGGAAATTTTACGCGCTTATTAGAATTAATTATTTTTTTCTGTTTTGATTCTCCTGAATGAAATTTGAATCTTGACGATTTTCTTTTCTTGTTTAATCTTGGATCTTGATTCATGCATAAGGATTGTTTTGTAATTGGTGACATCCATATATTATGTACACAGATGAAAAGAAACATTTATTTTTCTGCGTTATCTAATGCACATAAATGGAATGCTATATTTCGCAGACAAAAATGGGATATTTCATGTAAATTAAAGTCAGATAACGCCTGAATCTAGCCTCTTGTATGAAAGATTGGAAACGTTGTTGTAAGGCGCATGCAAGATTGCAAACAATTTCGTTGTTTACGCCTCCATTGGCTTGTAATTAAGCAAGGGAAAATTTGACACGCTTGTTAATTTTTTGACGTAGACTACGTCTTACGGCAAGGGTAGGGTGTCAAATGAAAATCTAAAATTTTGCGACCGTCACGAAAAACCGTACGTTTTGTACGCGAATAACTCGAAAAATCCACGATAGATTTACATGATTTCTTCTTCAATCGGTCGGAAATTTTACCGCGCTCCAATTCAATTGTCAAACATTTTTCTCAATCAATAGTAAACTATTGAAAATAACGCAAATATAAGGTGATGTCTTATAATGTCATTTTGCAGAGTAAATTTACCAAATTTCCTATCACAGATTTCAAATCGAAGCAAGGAACGTCTTGCATCATCTTCTTCTTCTTTGTGTTAGAGAGAGACTTTAACCAATCATATCATTTGTCTCCCCATGTACGTCTCGCATGCAGCTGTGAACGGCATAGAAGGCACACTTAGCAAAATTTTTCCTCAGTCGTTTGGCAGCATTGAAGCTGTGCGGAACTGGTCGCAGAGAGCTGGTCGCTGGGAGCTGGTCGCAGGGAGCTGCTTCAGGCTCCCAACTGCAGCGTTATAAGTCGCGGCGAAACAATCGCCACGATGTGGTAAGATGGCGTTGCCAAACCGACGCGATTGTGCGCCCTCATAACTGCCATTTTGCCTCATCGCGACGATCGCTGTTTGGGAGAGCCTTGCTACTTACCACCACCAGCTGCTGCGTGACCACCAGCTGCTGCCAGCTTGCTACCGTACAAATGAAGGCTCCACCAAACTGCAGCAATTTTTGCCACCGCGGCAGCAAATCGCGGTGGAAAATCGCCGCTGTGAGATTACATGGCAGCTTATGGGAGCACACAAACCGACGCGATGCGTTTTTTAATCGCGTTTGTTTGTGCGCTCCCATAAGCCGCCATGTAATCTCACAGCGGTGATTTTTCCACCGCGATGGCAAAAAATTGCTGCAGTTTGGTGGAGCCTTCATTTGTACGGCAGCGGAGCTGGTGTAGAGGCAGCTGGTGATCACGTTGCAGAGGCAGCTGGTGGTCGCGTAGCAATGCTCTCCCAAACAGCGATCGTTGCGATGAGGCAAAATGGCGGATTATAAGGGCGCACAATCGCGTCGGTTTTGTGCAAGCCGCCATCTTACCACATCGTGGCGATTGTTTCGCCGCGACTTCGAAAACGCTGCTGTTTGGGGGAAAGCGTCCTTGGGGGCGAGTAGCAGTCAGCAGTAGGTGGTTATAATCTGTCCTTTTGAGGACAATAAATTCAAATAAAAGAGTTGATTATTCAAGAATGAACTAATCTTAAATTAAGTTCGGTGCCGTCGGTAAAAATTTCACCCAGCTGGTTGGCGCTATCCATTAATTGATAATCTGTCCTTTTGAGGACAACCAATTTAATCAAAAGAGTTGTTTATAAAAGAATTAAACTTTTATTTCGTTGGGTTTGTGCGCCTAATATGGTGCCAATTCGTTCGCCGCAACTGCAAAAACGCCTGCATGGAGGGCGAGCTGGCGGGAAAATTTTGGCTGGTTGGCGCAACCCGCGATAAATCAATAAATGCTACCAGATACAAATCCATCTTTGCTACTGTCAATTTAAAATTCTCAGCTTGAGAGTTTGTTTGATTGGGATTTTCGTTTTAAATTGTCGATTGGCAGCCAGTGGTATTAGCAAAACTTGTTTTCCTTCGTCGCATACATTAAACCACACAAATTCCCTATCACGGACACAATTTTCGATGTCGAACATAATATTCCGAACCAACATTCTCTGTAAATTCCAATTAGTAGATGTTATAAACAGTTGTTCTGTTGTGTTAACGATTCGCGTTCTACCTCTAGGAAGAAAACTTTTTGAGAAACAGTGAAAGTGAGAATGCCTAACCGATTTGATCCAGCACGCTTGCGCAGATTCAGGAAGCGCATAAAGAGCGAACATAGGGAAATCCTCCAGCAAACGACCAATGCACTGATGCCGAGCGAGCTCGTAGTTATCAGACGAAATTGAAAAGCAGCAAGAGGTAATGCGTTGCCAACAACTAGTTGCGACGCTGGAGCATAGTAACATGAATAATAATTTCACAAGAAAACCATAGACCATATTTTAGGTACGCATTTAACCTTATATTCCCAACTATGGCCAAATGTATTCATCACATAGTAAAATGTAGATTATAAAAGTTTTCAATGGAAAAGTAAGAGTGAGCGGTTGTGTATTTTTCGAAGGGCTTATTCATACCAATACCTATATAACTAAATGAATATAGTGGGAATTTTAATGTTTTGAAATGGAATGGCCGATTGATCACATGAGAAAGTCATTTAGATGTTATAAAGTAGCTTTATATTCCGTATAGTATACCGAATATAGCCGAATGCCCGAAGCGATAATATAAATAAATGCCCGGAGCGATGAAATAAACAAACTTTACTAAAATTCGTCCGAATAAGTATCCTTAATGATATCCATATCCATCGAAAGTTTTCGACTCAATTATGTTTGTTGGTGACTTTTCATGGTCCAGTACAGCAAACGCCTTGTTAAGCATGTCTTAGCAAAGGTATAACTAGTTGAATATCGTTACTAGCTAAATTATTGTATGAGTTATAGTTAAAACTGTAATCGTGCGCTACATAATCGACAGAGCCAAGGGAGATGTACCCTATATACTTATATATAACCTTACAACAACTGCAAGATAATTTTTGTTATATTCTGTTTGATAAAACTTCCTAAACTTTGAACATTTTAAGAGACGCTATACATTTGAAAATGTTGCAATTGATTACTGTGTTTTCATAACAATCACTAAACCTGCCGGATATTTTCTAATAACGAATTTTATCGTAATTTGAATTCTAGAGTATTTCAATGTTTATTATTACCCTTGAAATCCAGAATTGCTAAAATTGCCTAAATTCTAATTCTTTGAATCTTTGAAGTTGAATTATGCAAAGGCATACTACAACTCAGATTGTATACAAATGATCCGAATGGTATGGTATTTAAATGGTGAATGTTGAAAAGGAGACAAGGCATAAGTCAAAATATATGTTTGTATGTGCGTATTATAGAATTTCCTCTACTGCCTGTCGTTACTGAAATCCCCCAAACGATGCAAAACATTATTGATGGTTCCGGCGATGGTGAGAATTCCGAGATGCAGGCCATTAAGGCACAGTATGACATACGAATAAACATTTAGTAATGTCAAGCGGTTATGATTATAAGAATGACTAAAACTATCATGAATTTAATAATTTTAAATTCTCTAAAGAACCTCAACTATCTTCTAGGCCTTAAAGATAGTCCATCGTAAAACGTGCAACCGTGACCGTGTCATCATTTAACCAAAAGGCCTCTTTCAGGGCCACCAAAGAGTTATAAAGAGTGTACAAGAGAATTTTCCTACATACTGACTTCATAAAACTTCAGGGCCACCAAATAATATCTCAAGAGCGTACAATAGAATTTTCTTACTTACTGGCTTCAAAACGCTGGTCTAATGTCCCATAAGAGCAGCACCCGTCATATTGTGACTTAAACTGCTTCTATCGGTAAGGGTAAGCGACCTCGCACGAATAATTGAAACCCTTTTAACGCTTATAATAACCACACAGAATTTCCCTGACATTATAATGCATCACTTGGTTTAACGTAGTCTACGTCAACCGGTCGTGTCTTGTACACAACCCCACTCATTTTTTTTTTTGTGACGTCAAAATTGATAATGTTTGAACGAAGGCAATGATATGTTATTGTTGGTAATGTGGATTAAGATCGTCCCAGGTAATCCATAAGCACTAACATATGCAGTAAATCAACCCTAAATCTGCATTTCAGATGCTACAAGTGCATTATATAAGCATCTTCAATGTTATCTGTTGTTAAGATGGATTTCAAATGCTATTTAAATGCTTGTAGCCTGTAATAAGCATTTCGAATGCAACATAGCATTGATGAAGCATTATTATTGCATTGCAGTAAAGCAGTCGTATATTGGGCCAAAAGCGGCATTTAAGAAGCATTTAAGGCGACTTAATTGCTTGATAGGCTGCCTTAAAGACGCTTTGAAACTGCTTATTGGTTACCTGCCCAACAAACAATCACTCATTAAATAAACATCATTATGGCGATTTAATTCAGCAGTGTGTTGAATAATCTCTGAACTATTTTTAATCACAGCTTTTGTTAAGGCATTATTCACACAAATTTAGAGAAGTTATTAAGCTGTCGCCAAGTGATTTTGGACACTGCCAAATGCATATGTTTAAGAAGCAAGTTCTCAGCAATGGAGTTCAGCTGAAAATTGAATAACTGCTGTTTAATTGCTGCACAGAACTTGAGGGCATTTCCGAAAGCCGAAGTGACCTTTGTTGAGCTAATCGAGTTTATTTTATAAATAATATATTCTGTCCTAGTTACTTAATAGTAATGACGACATTTTTCTTCAACATCATTAAGCAAATTAAAAAGCTGTGGTGTATTTTATAGAACTTTTGTTCAACTTATTTCAATTCTTAAAAAAAATATTTTCGGTATTTTTGTATGATTTTCTATACGATACAGAAATTTTATACTATGCATATTTAATTTGGTATTATTATACGTGTATATTAACAGAAACATTATGTAACATTTATTTATTAACATTTAATAGCGAGATTTGAACCATCAACCTTCGTATCCTCAACTACGTGACTTACCAACTGCACTATTCTAGAATTGAATGAAGTATAAACGAATCGTCTATATAAGCTCAATGTTATATATTGAATAGTAGCAGAAGTGATGCTTTAATTGAGCTACATTGACATTCTATTTATAGGGTTGTCTGTAAATAAGCAACATCAGTGCTTAATTAAAGCTTAATCTAGCTTCTAGCTTAAGCCACAGCTATTATTCAACTAAGTATAAGGTTTAAATGGCAAAGCTAGTTAAAAGGCGTTACATTAGAGACATAAACTGTTATTCAACTAATTGTTCATTGGTTGAATAAAAGTCAATTAAGACACCTGTGTAAAGCTTGTGTATTATTTTACTTCAGCTTATAATTGGATCAGTTTAATAGTGACGTACATTACAGCTGCTATTCAATTCAATATCAGGTTTTATTATCTAGGCTATATAATCGATGTTTAAACAGATTTATAAACTGTTATTCATCTCTTTGTTGAACTGTGTAAATTTAGTTACATATAAATGCTAAAATAGCTTTTACTAAGCATGTTATTCAAACAAAATGAAACACTTGAATTAATGTTAATATTTCAATTGAGAACATGGTTATTCAGCTTCTATTTCAGTCAGATTTTTTATTCAGCTGCGATAGTCGTAATTCAGCTTTAATAAAGCATGTATGCTTATTTACTGCTTTCGTTTGTTTGTTGGGTGGGGTCTGAATTGAAGTTTATATTGGGCAAATATTAAAACCGTTCCGGTATAAAAACGCGTCAACCACGAAGCAGCGAGTTCGAATCCCATCCTAGGAAATGCATTTGATGAAGTTTTTTCAGAAGCAGATAATTTTCCATCTCCATGCGAAGCGCTAGGAGTGGACAGTAATGTTATTGCTAGAACACAAAGACATGAAGAGAAAGTGTATTGATAGGTCCGTAAGGCAACGGCAGGCTTTGAAAATGAAAGATACAAGATTGAAAACGAGCGGAGGGCATTTGAACGGTAGTATCCGATCAGGCACATAACCCTTTGTCATACTACCCTATGCAGGATAGGCAAGGGGGGGAAACCATTTGAGTTTTCCCTTTCATAAGAAAAAATAGGGGGTCTAAACAGAAAGCAAACGTCCATCGTCATCAGTAGAGGAAAGGCTTGTAAGATGGAACAGCGCCACTTTTGACATTCATAGCGACAACACGATCGCGCTGACAAGTGTTAACCTCATTTTTTTACTATTCTTAAATTTTCATTTGCTTTTGGAGTGAATACACTCATTCGATCTAGCTCTTCCAGGTTTCATTGTTCGAAACTGGTGAAATAATTAAAATAGCAATTATTTCTTGTGCTTAGTAAGTGGAAATTTCTCATCGATATCAAAAGGTTAACATTTGTGTTGGCTAGCATTTTTGGTGTATTTTTATGATCCAAAGGCATTTCCAAACAAATCGTAAAGTGAAACAATTTTTTGATGTTTTGTGATTATGGCGTCATGTTTGTAAGATGGAACACTGTTAGGCTTGTAAGGTGGAACACATTTTTTTTCGTTTTAAAACATATGAATGACATTTTTACCCTTCTTACATCAATAGAAGGGTATTAAGATCGCTTGAAAACTCGACTTTTTATCCGAGGCCCACAGGGCCGAGTGTCATATACCATTCAACTCAGCTCGACGAACTGAGCACATGTCTGTGTGTATGTATGTATGTGTGTGTGTGTGTGTGTGTGTGTATGTGTGTGTGTGTGCGTTACAAATAATGTCACATCGGTTTCTCAGCCATCTGTGAACCGATTTCAGTTCTGTTGACGGCAAATGGAAGCTACAACATTCCCATAGAACGCTATTGATTTTTTTTCATTCGGACATTTCGTTACGAAGATATGAACGAAACAGTACTTGAAGGCCTATTATAATAGTAATCAAACAGTTTAGTCTCCGATTACATACTGAGCTATTTGTGTACCGTGTGATTTTTGTTTTGTTGGTGCCAAATCAAAGCTATGATATCTCCAAATATTTGGTCAAAATTTCATTATGATTGGATAATCCTTCATGGAGATATGACCAAAACAATACCTGAGAGCACATAATTGTGAGATGACAATATACTCGTTGCAGAGCAAAACCGAACAAGACCAATCACACCAATTGATGCCGCTTGCATTCTATTGTGTCGCATCTGGAGCATTGTATAGCACATACAGCGGACTAGCCACACTATGCGACTGTATAGAATTAGAGCAGCATCGATTGGCTCGAGTGGTCTGGTTTTGAACTGCAACGGGTATATTCGAAAATTACACAAAGTCTCCATTTACTATTTTCAACGAACATGTACTTATAAAGCATCTTGAATCCATATCGATAATCAAAATTGACGCTTAGGATTGTCTAATAATTCATACTATGGACTGATTATATGAAATTTCTAATATTTATGTTATTTCCCCTTTTATATAACTAACATACACAGGTCATTAAAGACTATTAATGGAAATATTTTAATTTTTGTTCAATCCTGAACAATACGTTCAGGATTGACAAAAAGTTCATTTTATCAACTGCATGTATAGCATATTGAATATTTCTGAATCTTCTTGGAATTTCTGATGAAAATACGTATCCAGTACAATATTGCCCACATTTGAGTTTGTAATTCTGGTGAAATGTAAGAAGGGTTCAGTCTCACCATCGGTGGATTAATGCGGGTTTTTATGTTTAAAAATGCCATGGAATCAATAATAAATTGAAATATAACAATACATTTTTTGAAATTGTAAATTTCGATGGATTTCGAAAAAAGGCCAATTTTTTTTTAATGACTATAAATAATTAGTTCCGTGGGCAAACTTGGAGCGTTGTAGTTCCTCTTTCGAAAGATCCTCGAAAAAATAAAAATTATACATGTTACGAGCAAAAACTGGATCGTGTTCCATCTTACAAGCCTTTCCTATACACAGGGTGGCCACAGAACCGGGAAAACCGGGAAAACCGGGAATTAACCGGGAATTCTAAAAAACCGGGAGAAACCGGGAAAAAACCGGGAATTTATGTTCACATGATTGTTTATAATTTAGATTGTGTGTTATTATCCTCGAGCTCTAGGTATTCCTTTCTGAGCGTGTTCATCTATAACGATCTGTGAAATTTTAGAGTGTGTCAATTGATTTACCTTCTATAAATATCCTGCACAGAAAAAAATCTTGTAGTAGAAACTACCATTTTACCCAGGCCATTGACACGCCTATATCGATAGCAGTGATTGACAGTAGACAGGATGTCCTGGGCCCAAATTGATTTGGGCCCGCTGTCAGCTGTCAAATAGAAGTCTAATCATTTGTTTTGGTTGTTTGTTTTTAAGGAGAACACCACAGAAAGCGATCTTTCTGCTTTGTATGACGTGCACAACGAAAACGAGCACAACACGAGACAACACGTTAACGAGCTATAACAAACACAACTTACAATGTTGACATTATTTTGACAGCTGAGCTTGCTGAGATGTTGTCTACGTGAAAAAGTGGTCCTTGTCATAGGCCTGATTTTACCCGACTACGCTTATCTTTAAAACCATGAAATTTCAGTCAAATTTACTATCTTCAAACCTACGTTTATCTTCAAACCTTCAACGTTTGTGGTATATTTGACAGACCTTATGTTGATACCAACTCTACTATGGTTGACTTCAATCGCAGGCATGGTAAAATCAAACGCATTTATAGTCAGGTGAAAATTGTTGGTGTTTGCGCTCAATTTGTCCCTCGAAATGGTAGTTTCTACTGTGTTTTTTGCGTGTGGATCATTCTTGTAAGTTTGTAGCGACCAGAGTTGCCACAATATTTTTCGTTCCCATCTTTTATTTTCACCAAAAAATCTTTTTTATCTGTGTTTAACAGCAGAAAATCTTGGCAAGAACCTTGCTTCAAACATTCGAATTTAGATGGTCTTATTCAGATTGTAGAATGTTCGCAATGAACTTTCTAAGCAAGATAAAAGCCAGCTTCTCATCTGCTTATTTGAAACACAGCAGTTTCCTCCAACAAGTTTCCAAGTCATGATCTTCGATGGCCTGTATCTCATATTTTTCGTAAAAGTACGGATATTGTTTAGAAATTGAATTTAACTCCTTCAAAGTGTACAGCTTATTGGGTTCAACACACGATGCAGTTCTGTTTGTTGACAACTGACTAGAAAAATAGCCATTTGGTGGCAGAACGATGCTTCATATCCAAGATATTTTGTATCATCTGGAAATCCTTGGATCATTTAAGGCTGCATGATAAGTAACTATAAATATCTTGCATCAACTGTTCCAGTGGCAGCTTTTTGCATGTATAGCTTGCACAAAGAACCAAAAAGTGGCAAGTACATTTGATAATTATCAAATGAGAACTGACACGTTTCAGCAGCTTTTGACGGATTGGTCAGAACCCATCATTACCGATGCTCCATCTGATCGACAGCCAACAAGTCTCTTTGTAATCGTGCCATCGATCTGGTATTGTTCAACAATTGCACAATATATATTGAAATTGAGTTTTCATAAGGGGACATTGGGTCGCAATCACAAACAATGTCTTCTACCGGAAATTTCTCGAGAATGCTAACTTAATCATAGGGAATTACCACGATGATTGTACAGAAGCGAAGTTCCCTTTAAAATAGAAGTTGTAGTTTACTTGAGTGAGTTTGCATTTTCAAGAAATTTGCGGAAGAAGCCATTGTTTACGTTTACGACATTGGCCCTTATGAAAATTCCATGTCGATATATAGGTTTTCGCACCGCAATATGATATTAAAGATAACCAAAAATCACTTTCAAAATATTATGCTTCGAATAAGCAAAAAAAAATATCGAGAACATTCTTCTATTCTGAATGAATGCATGGAGATATTTCTAAATTAGAAGAACAATAGAAATAGAAAGCCTTATAGGAAACTCTGTCGAATTTTGTGGAGCAATCGATTGAGGAACTTCAAAAAAACACTGCTCCAGCGGAATACTTCAAGAAATGCTTAGAGATTTATATCTAAGAATCCTTACAAACATTCTAGACAAATAAATAATTCTACAAAACCCCTTGCAGAATATTTACGTGAAGAATTAAATACACGAGATTATGAAACTCGTGCAAACAAAATTTTTTAAATTTCTTCTATAAGTCAGGGTTTTTTCCAAGAATTATTTCAGCAATTACCTTATAGTTTTTAGTTCTTTCAGGTGTCTTCCAGGGATTTCTTTACAATCACAAAACTTCAAAAGTTCAGGGATTCCACCATAAATGTCATCACAAGAAAGTTTAACAGAACAGCCAATGAACTACCAGAAGAATCGCTGGAGGAATGGCTACAAACTCCTGAAGAATACCTATAGAAACGTCAGATGGAATTTCTCAAGCAATGGCTGAGATCTTTTCATAGAATCTTTGGGAAGAGTTTTTTTTTTTAAATTATAAAGAAATCATTTGGCGGTACACACACAAACTGACTTTCAGACTGTCATGTGTTTTCAGACTATCATCTAAATTATTTTCTTTAGCTTCATGGGCCTAAAACTGAAAGCAGAATTTGTAAATAGTTGGGTCCTAAAATGTAGTCATTTTTATATTATAAACAACGCTTATACTGAAAATATCATTTTATTAAGCTTTGGAACTCAATTTGTTCAAAATTGTTTGCTTAGAGTAATTGTTTTCTATTCGTTATTCTAGTTCATTACTACATGATCCGCGCCTTAACCCGGGACATTTTTAACATTTGACCCGAGAAAACCGGGAAAAAACCGGGAATTTGAAAATAAAAATTGAGTGGTCACCCTGTATACAGGAGAAGATAAAAAAAATTAGAGGGAAAACAGAACAAAATATATAATTGTAAATAGGTTTAGAATGCTAATTAAATGCTTTGCATTTTAAATCAAGCATTTAATTAGCATTCTTAAAGCTAAACTCCCCAGCAGCAGAACAACATTTCAACTGCTGTAATCTGGCTTTCATTTGCAAACGTTAGCAATTCATGCTACCAATGAATAACATATTGTCGACATAGACGTCATCTTCTGGTGGGGTCCAGCGTTAAATTAGCCGTATAGTGGGCCAAACCTGATTTTGAATAGCATTTAAGATGAATATAATGCATTATATCGCTTGTCGTTAGGACGCATACAGGGCTACTTACGTGCTTTATTTAATGCTTATTGGATACCTGGGTAGTGGACGTCGTCCGAATTTCACGAAATATGGCTATTGTTCCATGCAATTTTCCTCTTCCAGATTTCCCTATAGGAACGCGGTGACGGCATCTATCTGATCGACCCACAAATTGTAACGTGATGAATCTCTATTCATGAAGAATCTCAAGTTTCATGGTGAATCTAAAGATTCATGATGCATCTCAAGATTCATTATAAATCTCAAGATTTGTTATGAATCTCGATTTGTGATGAATTTCGCTTGTGATCCTAGATTCTTCATAAAAAGAGATGCATCATTAATAAAGATTCATCATGAATCAAGATTCATCATGAATCTAAGTTCATTATTAATCGAAATTGATCATGAATGGAGATTCATCATGAAATGACATTCATCATGAATCAAGATTTATCATAAATCAAGATTCATTATGAATCAAGATTCACCATGAATCAAAAGTCATCATGAATTAAGATTCATCATGAATTAAGATTCATCATGAATTAAGATTCATCATGAATTAAGATTCATCATGAATTAAGATTCATCATGAATTAAGATTCATCATGAATTAAGATTCATCATGAATTAAGATTCATCATGAATCAAGATTCATCATGAATTAAGATTCATCATGAATCAAGATTCATCATGAATCAAAATTCATCATGAATTCAAGATTCACCATGAATCAAGATTCAACATGTCAATCACATGAATCAATTCATCATGAATCAAGATTCATCATGCATCAAGATTCATCATGAATCAAGATTCATCATGAATCAAGATTCATCATAGATCAAGATTCATCATGAATCAAGCTTCATCATGAATCAAGATTCATCATGAATCATGATTCATGATGAATCAAGATTCATCATGAATCATGATTCATGATGAATCATGATTTATCATGAATCATGATTCATCATGAATCAAGATTCATCATAATTCAAGATTCATCATTATTCAAGAATCATCATAATTCAAGATTCATCATAAATCAGGATTCATCATAATTGATTCATCATGAATCAAGATTCTGAATTAATTGGAATTTATCGTGAAGCTTGATTCATGATGAACCTTCATTCATGATTAATCTTAATTCATTATCGATCCTGATTCATGGTGAATCATTATTCAAGACGAATTTTAATTCATGATGAATTTAGATTTGTGATGAATTCCGATTAATGATGAATTTCGCTTAATGATGAATATGTTTTATTATATATCTTTAAACATGATCTCTTCATGATGAATATCTATTCACGATGAATATTTATACGGAAGGTCCAATAATTATGTCACGAAGTTAGGGGGGGAGGGGGGGTGGTTTGGGAAAACGTGACAATCCATACAAAAAAAATTGACAGTCCATACAAGAAATGTGACTAGGGGAAGGGGGGGTTATAAAAAGTCACTTTTTGCGTGACATAATTAATGGACGTTCCCATTCATGATGAATCTCTCTTAATGATGAATCTCGATTAAAAGTGAATCTCGATTCATGATCAATCGCGATTCATGATGAATATCGCTTCATTATTAATCTCTATTCGTGATGAATCTTAATCAATGATGAATCTCGCTCTTCCACCGCTTTCCAGATTCCATCGGTTGGCAGCCGCTGAAACGAATGTCACCATCCACATTGACAACCTGGCCGCTCAGAGCGGCGTCTCCCGGTTCTCTCAAATCAATCCGGATTGGATGTAAGTAATTGATCTCCGATTCATAACCCCACCCGGTTCTAATATACAACACTTAGTTACAGCAAAGAGGAGAACCTGTTTCCGGGGGAGCAGCGCCTGCACCAGTTCGACTATCTGTTGACCGAGGCCCGCGACAAGTACTCGGACGAGATGCGCCTGCTGGGGCAGACGCACGAGATTCTCGAGTTCGTCGAATGCTTCAACAGCATCGGACTGCAGTACAAATCGCTGCTGCCGGTCAAGATCAAAACCAAGCCGTGCATTTTCATCATGAAGCGGAGGGACGGATTGGATCGGACCCGGATCCGGTTGAACTTTGACGACATACTGGAAACGAGCACCCTCGGTGGCAGTGGTGCGCTGAGTGATCCGGAGTTTCCGACGTTTGAATTTATCGAGAGGCAGGAAGAGGAGGATGAGCTAGTGGAGGAGCTTGTGTCGGATGATGAAATGGAGGAGTTGAAAGAGGATGACGGACTGGAAGAGCCTCCTAAGTTGGTCACAGCGAAAAAGAATCGAAACTGGGGTAAGGAATCTACGCCGAGGCAGCGGAAGTCCTCCTCGTCCAAGAGTAGGAGGAAGATCAAGGAGATTCTGGAGGAGAATGCCCATCTGCTGAAGGATGACGACGTGGGAGAAACGCACGAGCAGAAGCGAGCCAAGGTGGCTTCCTACCTGGAGAAGGCCACCTCGTCGTCGAAGCTGAAGGCGGCGCAGAAGATTATCAAGGAGGAGAAACTCAAACATTTGGCTAGTGAACTGGGCAAGATAGACTTTAGCGGGCTGTGCAATTTGGATCGAATGTCGACGAGGGACTGTCTGAAGAAAATTATCGACGAACAGTACGGGGATGAGGAGGACGGGAATGAGGAGGAAATCGAGGAACTACGAGAGGATGAGGGGTGAGTTGTTGTAGGCTTTGATTCATTTGACCAGGTCCACCGAGAATTAGCTTTATAAGACGAAGAGCGTAAGAATTGACAGTTTTGTGCGAAATCTAAAAGATCGATTTTTTTTCCTTTTCGGACGTGGAGATAACTCACAGCCTGTTTGGACCTAAAATCTTTATTATTTCATTCCGTGTTTCCATAAATGTAACAGTACTGTCAAACGATTTCATCACCTTTCAACTGTGTTTATTGTGTTCTACCTTTCTAGTAAGTGAAATGGTTAAAACTGTTTCATCCTTCTCTTGGAAGGGTGCCTAGAGTAAATGTACAATCTAACGCAAAATATGCATTCAACTAACGCCGTTTCCAGAACGTGGGATTTTTGGAGCAAAATTGAAAGAGGAAATATGTGAGAAATGGACTTTTCGTGCATTTTTGGGTTAGGTTAAATGTATAACAGTGTATAAGTAATACTTCCGTTCGTTTTCCCCCCTCCTTTCGTCCTCTTTCTTGGACGTTGAACGATAGAACGGGTAGCTAATCTTAATTAAAGCAATTAAGTTTTTGGAAATGTTTACGAGGGGTTCCGAGCTTTCCAAATTTAGGCCACATATTTTTTATTCATTGTGTAACTTTTTACTAATTTCGTAAAGAGTACAAGGATAATTTAAATGTAAGTGTAAACATTTCTGTTTGAGAGTGTGGATGTAAACGTGATTACTATTGTTAAGAAGAAAAAACCCATCAAATGATTGACTGTGTGGTGGTGTCTCTTGCTGCAAAAATCGCATCGTGAGTGTGACGTGTGACAAACGTAATTTTCTTAGAAAAATAGTATCCTTTGGGGCCTCAAGCCGTCAAATCACTGCTGCAGTTCGTCGTCTTGATCCAGTTGTATCGTCGTGTGGTTCGAGTATAGACCATAGTTGCCACTCTGCTCGTAATCGTCGCCACCGTCGTCTTCATCGGCCATCATGGCGTCATTTGGCGCCGAGGATGGCAGACCCGTCGATTGCGTTCCTTCGGCTGAAGAAGACGCGACGTCCACCATCGGGTCCATGCCTGCCATGTCGCCATCCCGTTGCTGCTGGTATAGCTGAATCAACCGGGTCAGATTGGACGATTCCCGGATGGCGGCCGATTTGCGAGCCTTGACCGTTTTACTATGGATCAGATGTCGGTATAGGTTGGTGTAGAAAAGCTCCGCTGGTACTTCGCTTCTGTTCGCTAGCTGGATCGCCAGGTTGTCCGGTATAACGATATTGTCTGCAAGATAAAATCGAAGGGGAAAACGATGCGATTAGTGGGAATCAAACTCGAGTCTGAAATGGAAATTGGAATATCACGGACCAACTGTTTGCGTCTTAGCGTTTATTTGATTTGTGCTAGGGTCCCACAGGAAGATGTAATACAGGAAAGCATTATGGCTACCAGGGAGACGCACAGGACATAGGCGGCCACCGTCAGTATTCGGATGGCCTTCTGGTTCTGTTTGGCCTCATACAGCCGGTCCTTGGAATCTTCGCCGGCCAGCTTGATCTTCTCCTCTGCCATGTAACTCATGATTTCGGCGCGTTTCGTTCGATTTCGATCACTTTATCGTTCAACGCATTCTAGCAAAAAAAAAACAACATTTGGAAAAACGCAATTAAAACCGATCCAACGGAGCAGCAGGTCGAGCACCCATTACTGAGTCATGAACGCTTGAAACACTTTTCCATTTACTGCCGATTAATTTAATTCCAAACATGAAAGCAACGCGGCGAATTTTAATTTCAGTTCGCTGATGCAAAAATCCTTTGCTCACATTTAATTACATTTAAGCCTCACCTCTTCGGAACTAGGCGGTGCGAGTAAACATTCTCAGCAACAGAAGCTAGCATTATTATTTATATATACCAACGATACACCCAATTCCGCGTGTATGTGTTTCATGACCGACTGTGCACCACCGGCAGATCATGTTTTGATAAATCATTATTGATTTTCCCCCCCACCCTCGCTCACAACTTCTTGCCTGGACACATTCCATTGCCGTCGAGCGTGAGTTCGTAGTTACGTTCATACGTTTTTCTCACGAAATACTCACGCCAGACGAGAACCACCCAACCCACCAACCTGCTACTAGTTAGGATGAACGAACGGCCGGCCGCCTGTCCACTGGGGACTCGGTCGTTGGTCGTTTTATCATAATCAAGGTAGGCGAGTATGAGATTGGCCTACTGCGTCTTTATGCGCCTTTCCATTGTTCAACTCAAGGGGCATCCGGTTTTGGTAGCAGAGGGGTGGTTTTGAGGTGGTTCCTCCTTTTGGCTGTGTATTTACAACTGAGTAAGGATAGCTAGGGGATCGCGTGCTTCCTGCAACGCTGAACGTAGTACATATTGTGGTTTTCGAACGAGAATTATTTGGGAAAACATGTGTTTTAGCGTGGATGTGATGCGCGACTTCAAAATATTGTATTAGCAGATATAGAATATAAAATGCTGTTGCAAAATACAGTGGCGATTGGCGAAAATAAGCGCAACCATCACAAAGTAAAAGATGATGAAAAATAATTGGGTGTTTGTTTAAAAAAGTCCAATTGAGGGTATTGTGCAGTGCTTCTTGAGAGGATCGGGAAGTATAGCCTCCTTCGCCACAGGTAATAATTTGCTTCAGATGCTGAAATATTACAACTAACGAAATTACTAATTTACCACATCAGGATCTCTGCACGTTCTGAGATTCGTCAATTTCAAGTCAAGAATTTTGGAACAGGTCATTTTTCCCTTTAAATAAGCAATGGAAACGCGGACATTGTTCGCCAAAGTGCTACAACTACCGAAGACAACAAACGTGATGGAAATGGAAGCTTTGCTTTTCGACGGATCAAACTTCATGAGTTTTTCATGAATAGTCTGTTTCTAGCCTTGAAATGGACCAATAAGCATATTGGCCATTCCGGAACAATCCGGATGCCTCGAGGGAACCCTTAAGAGAAGACAAATACGGGTTTTCACCGAAACATGCCTTCAGATGGCTCAAACTTCATGACATTTGTTGAGTAGTCTACTTCTAGCCTTGAAATGGACCAATGACAGTTGCCTTTATTTACATACGTACTAGGATTGGGTGATCTTTGATTGATCTTTACGAGATCGACCCTTTTGATGTGTTGATTTTCGAATGTTTAAAATTGGTCGTATGACCCTAACAAAATCGGATTATCTTTTGTTTTGATCACTTCGATCTTCGGAAAATGAACCATAATTGAAACGTTAATTGTATATGCTAAACTGATGAATCTATCCATAAAGTAGAAAATGGGAGGAAGAATGGTAAATTTGGCAAAAATATCGTAGTAAAATAATGTACCCAAGTAACAAATTCAATTTTAAGGTACACTTGAAGAAGTTTTCAAGAATCATTCGATAAAACCACGCATAAAACTAGATATTCTACATAACATCGATAAAACAGTCATAAAACCCCTTATAAGTTCAAAAAGGCCCATACTACAAGAGGTTCTCACGACTTTTTCCCAAGGTTCGCTTAAAACTTGGTAGTTTTATCGGTACATAGTTGTAATGGCATTCAAGACATGCTTAAAACTATGATAAAACTACCACAAGTTTTGATAGTTTTTTGATTTTCCTCTTTAAAAACGCTTCCAGTCCATAACTAATATTTTCGAAGATTCCATTTTTGGATTCGTTCACTTAAATAAGGACTTTTTTTATTCATAGTCGAGTGGAGGCTAAGGAAGAAAAAAAAATATGACGTTTCTTGTCCAATACGTAATGTAAATGTACGTAAGTAAATTAATTGTAAAATTGACCATAAATGCATGAATTTTATGCCTGCAATTGATAAATTTTTAATGCGACGTTCAGTTTATTGGTATTTTATAGCATAACGGTGCGAAAATTTTAATGCGCCACGGAATTATTGCTAGAACATTGATATATACTTCAAAATTCAACAATAAGTTGACAAGGCTAATAAAGTGTGAGATCTTGAATAAATTGTGTCTACAATCCATTTTAAGGTTCAAAATGTAATTTAAACAGCAAAAATTGTTCGTAGCATTGGAAAAACGATAGTTTTGTTGCATACATATGTAATTGGCTACCATTTCGAAGAAATGCAGAATAACCACGCTCTCCATTTTTTCAATGCTTTTATCTGAAACTACCATAAAGCGCAAGACTGAAAAGATTTTTTGAGGAGCGCGAAAAGTTCATCTTTATTTGTTCTATTCTTGAAAAAGATGAGTTACGCTTGAATAAACTTGTTTGAATTGCTCAAGGTAAACAAGTCTATTGTAAGATAGCCATAAAATCAATGTGTAGAAGGACATCATAAATCAAAGGTGCCTATGCATAATTGTTGCTGTTAGTCATAATGCCCACTTATAATTTATTGTTTTTACTCATAAGCGTAAGTCGATAAAAACAAAAAAAAAACGAATTAATCCACCGATGGTGAGACAGAACCCTTATTAAACTTCACCAGAATTTCGAATTCAAATGTAACCAATATGGTACTGGATACATTTTATCATCAGAAATACCAGCAAGATCCAGGAATGTTCGATATGTCATACATTCAGTTTATAAAATGAGTTGTTTGTCAATCATGAACGCATTGTTCATCGATGTGATTAAAATATTGAAAATAATATTGTTTAACGACCTATTTATGTCATAAGCAGATAATTTCTCATCTCCCATGCGAAGCGCTAGGAGTGGACAGTAATTTTATTGCTAGAACGAATAGACATGAAGAGAAAACGTATTGATAGTTCCGTATAGGGCAACGGCAGGCTTTGAAATTGAAAGATACAAGTTTGAAAACGAGCGGAGGGCATTTGAACCAGTGAAGGATTATCCAATCATAATCAAATTTGAACCAGTTGTTTGAGGATTTTATAACTTTGATTTGGTGCTAACAAAACTAAAATCGGTACACAAATAGCTCAGTATGTAATCGGAGACTAAACTGTTTGATTACTATTATAATGGGCCGTCAAGTACTGTTTCGTTCATATCTTCGTAACGAAATGTTCGAATGAAAAAACAATCAATAACGTTCTATGGGAATGTTGTAGCTTTCATTTGCCGTCAACTGAATTGAAATCGGTTCACAAATGGCTGAGAAACCTATGTGACATTGTTTGCAACACACACACACACACACACACACACACACACACACACACACACACACACACACACACACACACACACACACACACACACACACACACACACACACACACACACACACACACATATATATATATATATATATATATACATACACACACATATACATACATACACAGAGACATGTGCTCAGTTCGTCGAGCTGAGTCGAATGGTATATGACACTCCGCCCTCTGGGCCTCGGATAAAAAGTCGAAAGATAAAAAATGAAACTCTAACATGAATATGCAACATGAATGGCTTTGGGAAGAAGAATACCCGCATAAACACAAACCATTCTTGGACTGTTTCCCTTAATGTTGACGACCATTTCCGTTATTGTTACGACATTTACCCTTACAGTTGACAACTATAAACCAACAATCTCCTATACAGTTTCAACAATATGTCAGATGGTAAAAGGTCAAATAACAATATGCTGAATAGGCGGTTAAGTTAGGTTACCATAAAAAAAAGTGGCAATTTTCACGAACAATTTTTTTGCGGAACTCTATGCCAAAATGTTGGTATAGAATCCAGACCGAGTGCAGACAGTAAAAAACCTTTCTGTGACAATTTTGAAAACATTAACAATATGTGTTAATGTAGAGGTTGTATGGTGAAAAAGAGATGAAACCATTCGATAACGATAACATAAAATGTGATAATATATCTTATATTCGAAATATAGTTTTGACTATACAGCAAATTGTTTTTCGTTATGCGGGTAGTTAATAATATTGCGTCGACAGCTGAAACATCAGTTGAGTGAAACATAATTTTTCTCTTGAGCTATACGCTAAACATAACGTCGGAAGAAGTGCGCTGTGTAGTGGATCACTGAGCGATGCCAACGCATTACATCCGACCTTAGATTTAACGGTATACAGGGTGTTCAGTTCTTTAGTGCAATTTAAGGGGTGATAGGAGATCATATTTGAAGAAAAAAATTGTTCTACACATATGATCAAATCTCAAAAATCACTGAGTTATTAAACTTTTTCTGTTTTGGTCTATGCTATGCTATCGGCTCTAACTCTAAACCTCTGTTACCTTCATCGAATAGCTTGGTAAATTTCCTACTTAAAAGTGTCCTTTTTACTTTAAGTAAGTTGCATTTAGACAAATTTTAGGGATAACGAGTCTGAAACTAGTGTTTTTCTACGAATTTTCCCTTATTATTTCAAAAAATACGTAATAAAATTTATTGTTTTGTCTAATTGAAAGATGCCTCTCATACCGCTCTAAAACCCACTCTTTGACACCAACTTTCTATCTTGTTTGGTTTTGTCGCAATTTCGTACTAAACACATCTGGTTGGGTCGTTAATCTACAGTTCAAACACGAATTCAACCCCACCGTGCGTTGAAAATTGTTTGCAGCGCGCATAGCACACTTGATCGCTACGCGTATGAAAGAAGAAAAATCTAAACAGAAACTTCTGTACGTTTTATGGCAGCATTTCCAAGATACATTCATCTTGAAGAAGACTGCCATAAAACTTTTTCAAAGCTTTCATCAGGTTTTATGAAAGTTGCAAAACGATGTCTTGAGAGGGGGATCAAGTATCTTATAAAATTACTTAAGGTGGATTGCACTCATAAATGATGTAGTTTTATGGAGGTTTCTTCAAGTGTTCTTTAATCACTCTTAAGAACTGTTTATCAACCAAAACCACCTTAACTTGTAAAATGTTCTGATAAAACCAAATAAACTCCATGTTGCTTTGATAAAACTACCATAAAACATAAATTAAACCAATTTGAGTTTGAATTGTTACTTGGGTAGTGTAAAGTACGGCTGAAGATGCCAACTTTTCTTTGAACCGTAGAAGTGGTTATATTTGTGGAGTAAACGCAAAAATGTAAATATACTGTGAGAACATGATGCCTTGGTTACAACCTAATGTTTCATGTCGTCAGCATAGGGGACCGATTCCTATCGCCAATCGCTATCGCTCAGTTTTATTGAAAAAGTTTTTTTTTTTAACTTGACGATTGTCTATGTAATACTATTCATGAACAGCATTTGAAGCCATTTGGTTCTTGTGCGGCTGTGTAATTGCGATTGGTGACAAGAATTGGTCCCGCACCCTATATGGGTTCAATCAGATGATTTAAAATCAGCAGTATAATGAACAGTGATGGGCCAAGTGACAACCATGTGGCACCTAGGGTTGATTTCTGATTAATTTGATTGCTTTTCTATTGTTGTTCACAAATCACATTGAAATATTCTAAAACGTCCCAATGTGCTTATAAATAAGTAAAAAAAAGTAAACAAAGAAAGCTATGTCAATTAAATCCGTTTAGCTGATTCTGGTTCTTCCGTATTTCGCACACAATTTACTGTGCAGCTGCTAAGGTTGTTTATATTGACGTTGAAGAATAAACAAACGCAAAGCAAAACTATTTTCATGGCACGCTAAGGTTTTTCTGAGAACAATTTTGCGGTGCCAAAATAGAATATTTTTGCAATGTATTTCTGTTAAAAATAATATGAAAGTACTTAAATAAATCTGATTGTGAATAAATTGGAAAAAAAATATTTCCTTCAAAACCAATAGCATACGTTTCCCGCCAGGTGTATGCTCAATTTTGCGTTTGACTGTATTTGTTCCAATAAAAATGTAGGGGCTTCAAATGGTGAGTTGACAACTTGGCAGGAGGGTGCGACCGACCTCCGGTCCTCACAAGTTCCTACCTCACGCCTCCACGAGTCATATGATCACAAAAGGCTACCAGCTGAAACATGGAGACGCTGGTTGGCGTAGCCTGGGCAATGTTGTCAATCTGACAATAGCAAAGTGAGGGGGTGCGACCGGTAAAACATGGCATAATTTTCCAGTATCATATCTTTCAGGTCTACCAGGTCATCAGGTATTATACAATAATTTAAAATTTAAAATTCATTTTTTTTCTCATTGTCTAAATTTTTTGGTTAATAATGGATGCGGAAGTTTGTCTACAATTGCAACAAAACAGCAGTCGGCACAGATGTAATTTTCAGATTATATTATAATATCCCTTGACTACATATATTATCATACAGAACATTGTTTATTCATAACCATTATCAATCTTCTTTATCATCATCATTATCATTTTGATCATTACTGGTGTTTTCAGGATTTATATTTTAACATATTTTTTTTTTATAATTTCACCAAATAGGTTCTATATACTTTTAATTATTATGTCTTATATGTCCAATTATCATTATGATTTAGAAGTATCTAGTGCCTTGAATAAAAAAAGCTGCAACGGAATCTATGGTAGGTTTTTGCACTTATTACCTAATGTATTTTTCAATTCCGGTTTGAAAATGGATCTTTTCCAAATTTGAGCGTTTGCCATTTGGATTGTGTCTGATGTTACAGTTCAATTTTTGTCAGTACCGTATCATAATTCACAATATAATTTAATTTGATGATATTGCTTTATTGATTTTCCTTCATAGAGGATTTAAAAATTGCTTATTGTTTTTTTACGTCCATTTGTCTTTAACTCCCTGTCAATAAAATCTTCTCTGTTTTCCTTACACAGGAGCAATAATTATTAGGCCAGCAAAAATAAAAGCGTATTGCTGTAATAGAAATCAACACGAAGCAGCAAATAGTGAACATGGCAACAGTAAATTAAAATGTATAAAATTAATTTTTGTAAAATTTAACAAACTTTTTTAGGATACCATAAATCAAGATTTTGGGAAATTGCTGCTATCGCTGAAAACGAACGAAAACGTGCTTAAGCGCGAAAACACAGAACTCTCCACATTAACACTTTATAACATTTCTTATATTTCAGGATCCACCGAAAGAGATCATAAATAATAGATACCGAGTGATTGCAGTCTTTTTCATTACATAAATATATACAATATTATATAAATATTTCATGGGAATGGGAGGGACCATCAGGGCACCCGATTGAAGCACTCTGGATAGGGAGAGTGGAAATGCCAACTCCCCATTGCTAACAGTTTGTGAATAGAGGGCGGGCTCTTCTCCCCGCCCATTGGGGCATCCTCATGTTAGATAGCTTGCTCTTTTGACCAATTGTCCAATCTTGTTGTTGGAAGGAGATTCTTTATATCCCTGTGGATACGTATAAGTGATGCCCTTCATACAATGGCATGATTAGGATAATCAGTGGTTATTAAAGCTTGGTCAAGTCTAACAGCGAGGAGAGCTCACTGCTGTCGGACTTAGTTTCCGTGCTACAATGGGTGGTAGTACATATCATACATCATACATCATACATTTGTTCCAATAAAAATGTAGTGTTTTTTACTCTCGTTTTTCAATGTGATGAAAGGAGCTGGTAGACCGGCTGGTTGTTGACGGAACAATGTGTTGATGATGATGAATATCCTTCACGCCTTGAGCCAACGGCTTGATCAGGAAGTGAATACAACTTCTGCAACTTATACCGACTTGTCTCGCTGATCTGGATGTACTGCGACGATGCGGGCCAGTTCTCAAGCTGACGGTGGGCTGCTATCATTCTTCACAAAGACAAACTGTCCAGGCCTCAAGTTTTCCTGGCGATGGTTGATAAGTTTCAACGGAGAGATCTCGCGGGAAGCGTGGTCAGTAGGATTTTGCTTTGACACTACGTGTGCCCAATGCGTCCTCGGCATGATGCCCAGAATCGAAAAAGTTCTATTCACCATGTAGGAGCTCCACTTGCGGGGTAGCTGGATAGCCACTGCAGAACTATCGTGGAATCCGTCCGTACCGGGCATTAGTTTCGCGAATAGGTCCGCTGCATTTTGCTCGAGACGAGGAATGGAGACTTGTCGTACAGGAGCGACCTTGATCTTCACTGCCAGCAACATGGACCAGTAGTTGTCCACTGATTGGAGATACATCGCTGCAGCATACGCTTTCTCCGATACATCCGAAAACCCGTGTAGTTCGATGCGGCCGTTGTAGTTTGCCGCTCACGTGGTATTTAGACTTGCTCCAGATAATGCAAATTCTCCTTCGTTTCAGTCCACACCTCCTTGATGACGGGGAGCAGCGAGTCATTTTGACTCGTACGAACAAGGGTGTGAACCATCTAAATAGATCGAATTGCTTCGCGGAACCAGAGAGCAGCTGGTGCTTCGTGTATGGACCACTGATTGGCATGGTAACCTTGAATGTTTATACATCTTCTACCGGAAGCCAGTGCGTTCCGAGAACCTAAACGATGGTCTGCTCGTCGGAGAATTGAATCGGCATTGCGGTACTGATGGTATCCGTCAGCGAGCCAAGTACTTCGGGTGAATTTGAATTCCATTTATGTAGAGTAAACCCTGCCTTGCCAAGAAATTCGATGATTTCCTTGATGATGCGTTTCTCCTCCTAAACAGAGTCTGCGCCTGATGTTAGGTCATCGACGTGCGTATGCTTCTTGATTTGCTCAGCCGCTTCCGGGTACTGCTGCGGGTACCGTCACCTATGGCAGCACCATGTTGAATAGGCTTGTCAGGAGATTTTTGCCAATTAAAGCATAGGAAGTCCATATCGTCTGGATGCACCAGGACCTTGCGGTACATTTTCTCGACGTCCGCAATGAATACCATCAGTAATAAACGGAAGCGTAGAACCCCTTCGAACAAATCGGTGTTGATGTAGAATACTGTTGAGGGATATCATGGTTGTAGAAGACCTATCGTAAACCACTCGAAGTGTTGTTGTTACGCTGTCCTCCTTTATGACGCTAGGATGTGGCGAACAGTCCGAGGCGATATCCGCCGGCCAGACAACCTCCATGTGGCCCAATTGCGGCTATTCCTGCATGAATGATATGAATCGTTTTTTGAACCTGCTGTCGTTTTCGAATCGACGTCCCATCGCTTCAATCGCCTGGTAGCAGCGGCTAGCGAATTCCCCAGTTTAAGCTTTGAATCAACCTCCACAGGCAAACGGACGATAAAGCGACCTTTGTTCGAGTACGTGAGAGAGGAGTTGAACTATTCAAACACCCGTTCCTTATCCTTGGTGAGCTGCTTGGGACGCTGTCGTTCTTGATCTTCCCAAAACAGCCGCAGTATGCGGTCGATGTCAACCTCCTGATCCAGATTAATGACCGAATTGTAGGTATGGGCAAACCCTTGCATCGAAATCTTTTCTGCAGCCATCCATCAACAGACGGAACGCTGTGCTACGGGATTGCCGTTGTGATCTTTGACCCGCCCTGGCTCTAGAACTGAGAAAAAGACGTCTGAGCCAAGAATGCATCCGTTGAACCAGGTTTGTTGAACTGCAGGTCGGTCAGTTGCAGACCCTCCAGGTACGGCATGTTTGATATCACGATGACATTGCCAATGTAACCTTGAGAATTCTCACCTCATGCAGCTTGCCGTCGCTCCCTTTGACACGTGCCACCACTGTAGTCAGAAGCGTAACTTCACATTTTCCTCCCAGCGATTGTGTCGAGTTGACGTTCACAGTTTACGCCACGACTGATTCCGAACTGGCTTCGCGGCCTTCCAAAGTCGGCTTATCCTCCGTTTGCTTTGCTTCCTGTGTGCACAGTAGAGTGTGCTGACGTCTGCAGAACGGCATTTCTTCGCTGAGTGGTCAGGACGCAAGGAGTTGAAGCACAGTCTCGCTGTTTGTGCCAACTCCCTACCGGCCGTTGTATCTACTACCTTGAACTGCTCGCATAGACCGGATGATCCTTTGAACATTTTGCACGCGTTGACGACGACCTTTTCCCCAATGTGCGGCTTCGTGTATTTCTTTTTCCCAGTATTCCCTTGAGTCGGTCGCTTCATGAACGCGCTTCTCCAGAAAATCCAGACAGGCAGCAAAGGTTGGAATGTCGACGTCAATGATTTTCTGCGCCCATTTTTCTGGCCATCTTCTTCGCCTCACCGTCCAGATAGGAAAGCAAGTACTGCATCTTTAGTGAATCATTCAAGTCCGTCATGTTGCGGATGGAGCTGACGAACAAATCCTTGAATAAGTGCCAGTTTTTCCGCTCACCTTTGAAGACTGGGATGTTGAGCCGAAGAAACTTCATGTTTAGTAGATGGTCCTGATTCAAACCCATGTTCGACTGCAGGTACTGCATTGTTCCGCATTTGGTTCAAGTTCATCGCCTGCCGGGTTTCGACGATAACCCTGATTGCATCCCGTAAATCGTTGTTCAATTCATCCGTCCTGTCGCTAAAGTTGGACGTCCGATCTGATGTCGGATCCTACTGTTCCACACTTGTGGAGATTGCCTTTGCTTTGAAGTAAACTTCCATGAATTGTAACCGATAGTTGAAGTCGACGCTACGTCCTCCAGGAGTATAGTGTTAGAGATCAGTAATGGACCTTACAGGCAGTTTCGAGTAGACTCCCTACCAAACATAGTGAAACACGTGGATAAAAAACTAATGGAATGTAAAGCAGTATTAGAAACAACCCCTCCTATCCTCCCCAGAATTAAAGGCCTCTCAAAAGTCCACAAACCCGGAAACGAAATGAGGGAGATTGTTTCATCTGTAGGATCTCCAGCCCATAAGCTAGCAAAATGGCTAGAAAAAAAATTCAAGGTATCTCCGAGCAATTCCCAACAAACTCAGTTCGCAACTCCCAGGAATTTGTACAACAGCTACAGTCATCAGGTCAAATAAATGATAATTTCCCTAGCGTACTGCGCAGTTTACCAATAAGCAGTTCCAAAGCGTCTTAACGGCAGCCTATCAAGCATTTAAGTCGCCTTAAATGCAACATAAATGCCACTTTTGGCCCAATATACGGCTGCTTTACTGCAATGCTATGATAATGCTTCATTAATGCTATGTTGCATTCGAAATGCTTTTAAATATCATTTAAATATCATTTTCAATGCAGATTTACGGTTGATTTACTGCATATGCTAATGCTTATTGGTTACCTGAGTGATCAAGGACGCAATTAACTTTCTAAAAGATTGTCTTTTAAAAACAAGAAGATGAAACAACATGGAAGCAAAAGATGCTAATGTTCCCTTAAGTTCACTCGACTTTGCATGGAAGAGAACTACTTCACTTTCAGAGGTTCGTTCTATAAATAACTCCCAAGTGGCACACTACGATCATAATAAGTTCTAGTAACTTGATTATGACTTAGAAAGTCATATTTATGTTATCTTAACCGAATGGCAACAAAAGTGCTACTAGGGTTAAAAGGAGCCCCAATGGGAAACCCTTTATCCCTATTCCTCTGTGAACTATTTAGGGTGAATCTGGAAACAATCCAAAAAACGAAATGATTACAACTCGACGTCGACGACATCTTCGCCGTAGTGAAACTAGAGGATCTCCCCTCAATTCTTCAAAAAATCAACAATCTTCACAAAGACATTAAAGTTGCATTCCCCGATTTTCATTGTCTTCATCGCCTTTAGAGTTTGAAATCTTCAGAAAACCCACGAACACCCAAAGAGTCATTCCTTACACTACAAACCACTCTTTTCAGAAATAAAATGGACACTTTCCACCACAAGATCCAGCGGATGTCGACCCTTCCTTTCAATTAAACCGAAAAAGCCAAAGAATTAGCATACATCTTCGAAACTGACACACTCAATGGTTACGAAAGGAGGTCAATTAAAGATAACGACATTACGCAAAAGCTGAAACCTCGACTTAGAGAATTGAGCTTGAACTTAGCTTTCTCTAGTAGGCACAATCAGTTGGCATCGTTGTAAGGCTCCACCAAAGATTCAGTAGATACATATATTAGACAGAGCAGGGGTATACAGAATCAAACAAAGAGAACCTTGGCAACAAGGTTCAAAGAGCATCTAGCGGAGGGGACTAAGGCCATCAAACAGAATGCGAAAAGGAATTTCACATAACTCCAAATCGACTGTTGCGGAATACATCTTCACCGAAAATCACATCATATCGACGAATGACATCACAATCTTACGGACTACCTCTAATTCCTGGAAATTAGACGTGGACAGAACAGAAATCTACTAAACAACGACCAAGGTAATGAATACACATGGCTCTTCAACTTTGCACCCGGTGCTACAGAATAATTAGGTTAGGTATAAGGAAACGGCGAGGTAGATATTAAGTATATTTGTTTTTGACTCTGGATACGTTAGGCAAAAAATGTTAGCTGTAGGTACAAGTTTCTGTATTCGGAAAATAATATATATACGGCAGGTGACGAAGGTTTTCTTTCAGTCGAGTATTAGTACACGACACTGAAGAAGTTTGCACATTGTAGAAGAAATACGCGTTCCTGTCAAGATAAGCAATAAAGGTAGTTGGAATCAACTGGAAATTACTAATCTTTCTTCTCCCTGGGCTCTGGCAAAACCTTGAGGTAGTTTAACTTCAACTACCAGGTCCCAGGGCTGGTCTGGTTCTTTACCAATTTGGAAAGAAGCACACTAGTGTTGCCAGATCAGTGATAACGCAGCCCAAAAATGCGTCTGAAAATCCTCCAGTATTTCCTATCGACAAACATTATTATACTGAGATAGTGATCGATGGTCAAGCACAGAATTTGCGAATAGTTGGAATGTTGCACTTGATCATACAAACGCAGTTGAAAAATCTGCATACTTTATTATCACAACCTAGCGCACTTTTGGAAAGCATTATCACAAGGGGAGCCTGTTCCATTATTCATCTCATGATCCATTATTCATAATATTCGGAATTATCGGAGTTTGATGTGTGAATGAATTTGTTCCTTTTGTCATTAAGTTACTTTCAACTTCCAAAAATAAATAACATTAAATTTAAATAAAAAGTTAGAAATCCGATGGTTACGCGTCGATCTTTCGTTTTCAAATTGTGCGAATTGCTTAGAGATGAGATGAACATGGAAATGGTAACCCTAGATGCTATGCTTGTATCAAAGCTTTCTACCGTGAGGCGATTTTGCTTACTTCATTCTAGATACCAAGTTTTGAAGAAAAGCGGAGCTCTTACAGTGCTCATCGGCAATTGACGATGGACTACGTCATCAAAATGAAGTCCTATTGAAGAATTTCAAATAAAATTCAAGACAAAACCCCCGAAACTGGATGAAAAATCCTGTCTGTTTCTAACGAAACATTAAACGGAACGAATGAACTAGTCATAACAGACGCAAGCTAAAAATTAAGATAAGTAATAAATGTATTACCCCTCTCAACATATCAAAAGCTTTTAAGGTACGCATCGACAATGAGCGATTTACCTTGTCATCAAAAAGAAGTTTTGTTGGAGAACTCAAACCAAATTTCAAGACCAACCCCCCAAATAAGAAGCAAAATCTCATCTTGAAACTAGAGAACAAGTTCTGAATTATAGTAATATCAAGCAAAACAGGTATTTTGGAAAATATCGTTGACAGTTAATCACAAGGTAACAGATTATATTTGCAAATGATTGATGTATACTCTTCTCCCTACAGCCTTACATGCCAACAATTATCCCCCCCCCCCCTCCCAAATCCTGTGGGTAGTGATGCAATATCATTGTACACTTCTAGTGTGCACTAATAATGTATCCCGCAAAATTCAAATCCCCCATAGGAAGAAACGTTGCGTAGCCCATTCAACTATCCCCTGATGTATTATGTAAGGTTTGAGTTCTTGTACTCATACTGGTGACCTGGCGCCTCGCCCCCTTATACGTCAATAAAATAAAATAAAATAAAAATTACTAATCTTTCTTCTCATTTTCTAGTTTCAATGCAAACCGTCCAAACAAAGTAAATTTAGTCAAATGAAATCATCTTAAATAAAAATAAAACATAAGGTGCGAAAGCGCATAGTCTAAATCTTGAAGGCTCAACTTCATAATCTCAGTCTGCACTTCAACAAGCTCCCTAATGAGGAATGTTGAATATCAGCAACAATACTTCGGTGAGTCCATCGTGGCACACAGGTACGGGAAAGGGAGGGTGCAAAGCCAAGAAAGCAAATGTGAAAAAGAAACCTCGAATTAGGACACATCGTCCGTGTAATCGCGGCACCATCGCACACTTTCCGTTATGTACATACTGGGATACCCTTTAGCATTTAGACGCGAGACGATTTCTCCCCCATATCCCTTCTGTGTTTTTTTTTATCTTTATCCAGCGCTTTCAATCTCCTTGTTTGGCGTGACGAGGCAAAACTTATGGAATGTCATTGTTATGGAGCCAGCGCGTAGCATACGGTCTATGTACTATGATTGGCCCCTCCATTTATCACTGGAGCAGATCTGCCCCGGACTGACAGATTGCACATCATCTGCTAAACACAGACCATTCGGAAGCGTCGTAAAAATAAGATGAATTACTACCCGGGAACCCGGGCTTTTCACCAGATTCAATCAATTTACGATTTTCTTTACGGACGCGGCCGCCTGCCACAATGAATAATATTGTTTTGATTGATCCGAATCACTTAAAAGGCAGAATGTTTCCGATGCATTACTCGAATCGATGCTCGCCTGCTTATGACCGACAGATGAATAATTTATAGCCAGCGGCCAGACCTACTACGATTCGGCTTTCCGCTTTTCTTCGTGCTGCCGTGAGCAAGCATTCGATTAGTGGCGAGCACAAAAGAATAACAAATCTGGTTCGTGTTTATCCAACGCGTAGCAACACACTCTAGCAAACTTCACCCCCACTTTTGTCCTCCGTCCATCGGACGCCTCTTCGTTCCAGCAAATCTCACACTTCAACTATAGCACAGGTTTTCCTTTTTTTCACGTCAAAATTCCAGCCCACTCCCGCTGAGATAAAACATAACCACCCGAGTAACGAAAAATGTATTGCTTTTACGATTCCATCACCGTCAAACCACTTAAATCTGCGATTCACGGTTCATTTCCAGCTGCAAAAGCACTTTCAATATTCGATGCGCGTCCGAAAGCCCCGACAGCATCGACGAATCAACTAACAATCCAGATCGAATGAAAACTTTTCGCTCACTGACGTGACGTCGGATCGGAACACGAGTGCGGAAAATTCACACCGAGGAAAATGCGAGTCTCACAACACGTGTGTTTTGCCTTTCTGGGCGCTCTCTTGCTCCCGTGGAATCATCTGTACGTATACTGGAAGCGCTCACTCTCTGTTTGTTTTTTCGAGACGAATTCTATTATATGCGACTGCTATAAATGTACGGAACTGTTATTTTTAGTTTTTATTCTTCTCTGATGGGGAAACGTTGAAATTTTGATTTATCTCGATTATGTTTATCCGAAATTTTGTCCGACGACGTTGATTTGTTCTGATGTTGAGCTCAAAGAAGTCCTTCTGGGCGGTTTGTTTAGAACTCACCGACTGACGGGAGCTATGCAACGGCAACAAAACAAAAGCCTCCCATGACCTCCGATAAGGCGCATGCGGTTTTCGCTGTTGACACTCATATATTCCCGTTCCATTGTGCCATTGTTGACTGACCATTGACTGCTGCTGTTTGTTTTGAAATGCAGTCAATGCAGTCGGGATCTGCATAATGGAATGTTCACTCATGCGGCAAATGGTGAAGAAGTCGAACCTCTTGTTCCAAATTTGTCTTTTTGGGGCAAACATTTCGAAAAGGGCGAATCTGTTTTTCGCCGTTAATGTCTCTCGAACAAAAGGTGTAACTTACTATTCAGAAGAAGAAAGTTTCCTCTACTAGCTGAAATCTTCAATTTTAAGGAGTCTATTAGAATTCCGGGAAATACTAGGATAAAACAGTTGTATACAAAAGTGGCACTGATCTATCAGTAGTAGGTAGCATATCATTTTCGGCTCTCCTTGCAAACGAAGGCTGCATAGGATGGAGACGCTGGCTACTTTAGAAGACAATTTACAAGTTGCCTTGGTGAAAACCATGGAGGCGCATGGCCATTTTACCCACCATTTTAAATCAGAAGTCATTACATCGCAGCAACCATTATTGTTTGGGACCATTTCGATTTGAATTCCAAGCAAGATTCATTCAGGGTACGGGGCGGGTTTTAAGCAGTTTATTCAGCACCTGAGATATTTGATGAAGCTGTATGTAATCTATAATTAGAACTGCTACTATTTAGACATTAATCCCTCTGCTTGCTTCTGGTCCATCGGCACATACCTTCAGCAACGAGCATTAGACTCAGAAAATTTCATAGCCATGGAATAAAGTTCCCAATTGGAGGGACTTTTTGATTGATTTCCGATCAAAAAAATGTTTTCTTCAGCTCCATAATCTGTACATAAACTATCAATATTGTAGGAGTGCAATAACGTGGCTGTAGCGAAGGCAAAACGAAATAGACCAGTTCACAATTTGCTGCAAACGTCAATTTCTTCAACCTCTCTTCGTTTTACCCATCCGCTCTCGAAAACAATCAACCAAAACATGTCGATTGCTACGATCACAAACTCGTCTAATGGCAGGTTATATGAGACAGCCATACACGACCGAACTTTTAGTTTGTCATTGATCTTTACAAGTGCTGCCACATGGCGCTTGAAATCTATGCTATAGTTCATTATGATATAGCCGTTATAGATATATCATAGTTCTACGAGATTCGAGACACGGTTTTGGTCGCAGGTATTCAGTTGCAAGCTTTTAAAAAATAAATTTCGGAATTAATCATGAGCACTTTCTGTAGCTATGGACGGAATGGAAAAAATTGCTGCAGTTGCTGCGTACATTATATTGAAAAGGCGGATTAAACGAAAAACCGCAAAGTCTGCACAAAATCGCACTCACCTTAAAAGCTTGGAATTGAAGCTTATCTGCTAGGGAGTTAGTTCTCTGAAGGACTTACCTGAACTTCTCCAGAAAACTTTCCTGTATTTCTTCAAAGAACTTTCCTGAACTTTTCATAGAAATTTCTCTAAGGAACTTCATCAACTTCTCTGAAGAACTTCCTGAACTTCTCTGAAGAATTTTCCTGAAATAGTAATCCTGATCTTTATATACTAGATCAGGATTACTATTTCAGGAAAATTCTTCAGAGAAGTTCAGGGAAGTTCTTCAGAGAAGTTGATGGAAGTTCCTTAGAGAAATTTCATAGAAAAGTTCAGGAAAGTTCTTTAGAGAAATACAGGAAAGTTTTCTGGAGAAGTTCAGGTAAGTCCTTCAGAGAACTTCTGAAAAGTTTGAGGAATTTCTGCAGAGAAGTTCTTCATAGAAATTCAGATAATTTTTCAAAGAAGCTCGGGAAATTAACGGAATTTCTTCAGAGAATTTTCAGGGAAGTTTTTCAGAGAACTACAGAAAAGTTCTTCAGAGAACTACAGGGAATTTTCACAGAAATTCAGAGAAGTTCTTTATAGCCGTTCAGAGAATTTCAGATAATTCTCAAAGAAGTTCGGGAAAATTCCTCAGGGAAGTTTTCCACAGGAATTCAGGAAAGTTCTTTATTGAAGTTCAGAGAACTTTGGAGATGTTCTTCAGGGAACTTCGGGGAAGTACTTCAAAAAACTTTGGTGAAGTTCTGCAGAGAACTTCGAGAAAGTTCTCCAGAGAACTTCGGATAATTCTTCAGAGAAGTTCTGGAAAATTCTTCAGTGAATTTTAGGAAAGTTATTTCAGAGAAGTTCTTCAGAGGAACTTCAGGGAAGTTCTTCATTGAAATTCAGGGAAGTTCTTCAGAGAACTTTGGGGGAAATCCTTCAGAGAACTTCAGAGAATGATATTGAAATGACAGGTTTATTTAAAATTCGTATATTATTAAGAAGGGGAGTGACTGTCAATTTCACGTGACTTTGAAGAAAAATCGCAATTTTCCAATTGTGTAGGAGCGTTAGACGGAAAGCACCTTTGTATAAAGCCCCTTCAAAGACCATCAGTGATTATTTAAATTATAAAAAGCAGTTCAGCATCGTTCTAATGGCTATGGTGGATGCTGAATACAAGTTTACGTATGTCAACATAACGGGTGGCAACTAAAATTTTGGAATTTCTTTCTCAAGCTGTAAAAAAATTAGACAATCATCCTTGACGAAGATCTGGTTTACTGAAATTGAAGAGACATTGTCCATTATTGAAAAAAATTAGTGAACATTTGAAAATGGTCCGTAATGGGCTGTTTGGAGAAGCTTCCGTTTTATGTCAGAATAGGAGCGTTGTACGGCCTTCATGTCAACTTTTCGAATGCCTCTCTTGATTCCGCCAATCAACTGTTTGCCATTCGTGGCTCTCCAATTATTTTTGTACACCAAGGAGCTCAAAATCCCGAAGAAATCTTCGGTTGGGCGACACTGAAGCAGATTTGTCGGGTTGTGGTTTTTGGGTACAAATGGGATCGAATGGGTATTCAGGAACGATTGTGTTTTTATGGCGTAATGCGATGACGCTTTATCCGGCCAAAACACGTATTGTCCATCAGCATGATGTTTTTGTAGAAACGGGATCAAAATTTTCTTCAAACATTCGTTCTGGTACACATCTTGATTGATTGCCAAACCAGAGGGCTTGAACCATGGCTTAGAAATGCCTTTCTCGGAAATGGCAATATACAGCATCACTTTCTGTTCAAACTTATGTTTAAACTTATATTTTATGTTCGGAGGTGTAGTAGAACTATCCGTTGAATAGTATCGATCGTTTCCGGGAATCTGCGTCTTCGAAAGAGGGAAGTAGCTTTCGTCGTCCAAAACAAAACTTTTTCCGGAATAATTTTTAATCAACCAACGGCATTGAGATTTCAGCGTTGAAATCTGTGCATTAGTATATTCCGGGGCTCGTGTCTTCTTTCGGCACTTTATTCCGACTCTTTCAATGTTTTGCAGAAAACATTTGGTGAGAACAGTTGAACTTTTTTGCGGCATCCCGTTGGCTCAGTGAATCCTTGTTGTTGAAGGCACGAGAAAGAAAACGAAGTCCTTTTGCGTCCATAATTTTGGCTGGTCTTCCACTACCTTGCTTGCGAGCAGTTGTTGGGGATCTTAGGATATGGTAAACAGTCGAAATCGCAACATTTTCGCTTTTAAAATGTTGTACCGTATACGTTTTGCCGAGATTTCTGTACAGTTCGTAGAACTGTACAACGCGCTCGCGAAATACTTCTTGTTTCGACGGCATCTTGAGCAAAACTGAGCAAGCATAAACAAAACAGAAAATACTAGCAGAAAGAGGAGAGAAAGAGCTAACGCATACACACTCTTATTTCTCTCTGAGCTCGTTTGTTGTTGAGCATAGAGGCCTCGAAAAAATTCCAAAATTTTAATTGCCACCCGTTAGGAGCAAAAGAAAGGATCAGTGATGGTGGGGTGTTTGCCTGATATTGAGGAAACTGATGCAGGATCTTTGGCGCCTAAGATGCCTGTTTCGGCTACGATAGTTGGCAAGTTGTATGGCCCATCTGACGAGAGGACGATCAGCTACTTTTGAGACATTCTGAAAAAAAAATTAACTTCATTGGTCTGCTCAAATTTGTTGTTCAAGTTCCTTAAGGAGTGTATCGAAAAGTAGTTATAAACATTCGATGCGTTATTACGCATAAACTACTGTATATATTTTTAGCGTGTAAGCGCCATTTGCTTTGTTTACATGTCAAAAATGATTATTCGGTTCATTCATTTCCGTTGATAAAGTTGTATTCAAAATGTCGCGAATTGAATTTGAGACTAAAAAGAAAATTCTGCACACTTGGTGCACCGAAAAGGGTGTTACTTACAACCAGATTGCGAAAAGAGTAAATGTTCACCCGGCAAGTGTAAAACGCATCATCGAAAAGTTTGGTAAGGAGTGCTCCTCATGGATTTACCAAGAAGTGGCTGGAAACCCGGCTCCAGCAACCCTGATTTGGACCAAAAAGTTGTCGATTATATTCAACGGAACAAATCTGCCTCTACTCGCGATCTAGCCAAGAAGTTCAGGACCAGCATCGGAATGATTCAACGAATCAAGCGCAGGAATGACTTGAAGACGTACAAAAGCAGAAAGTGCCCAAACAAACTCCGGAACAAAAGTCTCGTGCCAAAACCAGGCTCGAAAGCTGTACAGCTGCATTTTGGACAATGTCGACCAGTGCATTTTGATGGATGACGAAACATACGTTAAAGAAGATTCAAGAACGCTACCGGGGCCGCAGTTTTATACTAAATCTGTTGGGGAACGTGTGCCAACCGCAGATACGACTGTTGCGATGGAGAAATTCGGTCAGAAGGTGCTCATTTGGCAAGCTATTTGCACATGTGGCTTGCGTTCTTCAATTTTCTATACAAAAGGAACTATAAATGCTGAGATTTATCAAAAGGAATGTTTGAAGAACAGGTTGCTACCATTGTATAGAAAGCACCAGTCCCCTCCTCTTCTGGCCAGATTTGGCATCGGCACATTACGCCAAATCCACTCTACAGTGGCTGACGGAGAATAACATCAAGTTCGTAGAAAAAGACATCAACCCACCAAACTGTCCCCAGTTGCGACCGATCGAACGCTATTGGGCAATAGTCAAGCGTTTATTTAAGAAGGATGGTACAGTGTCCCAAAACATGACCGATTTTAAGAAAAATTGGGCAGCGGCATCCAGGAAGTGCACAAAGGTCACTGTGCAGAATCTGATGGCAGGTGTCAAATCAAAGGTACGGGCATTCTACAGAAATGAACATGATGACTAGTTTTTCCGTTTGGATCTTTTGTAAACATGTTAAGCTATAATAAACTGAAATAGTATGTTAATTTTAACCATGTTTTCATGCCTATTTTATTGTTTGGAAGTTTATAACTACTTTTCGATACACTCCTTAAAGCCATCGCACAATTGTTATACATGAAAGTCTTTAACCCATAACATCTCCAGCAACAAGTTGGTCGATTTACCCAGAATGATGGCCCGATTTTTGGTTTTTTATGTTCCGTGGGTTCGGACACGATTTTGACGCAGCTGAGACAAGCGCCATCTCTTCATATGATGACTTTTACGCTTCGAATTGCGCACTGCTGACTATGGTTTCGATCCACTCGGATTTTCAAGTTTCAAAAAGGGAACGTCCATTAATTACGTCACGCAAAAAGTGACTTTTTATAACCCCCCTTGTCAGGTTTTTTGTATGGACCTTTAATTTTTTTTGTATGGATCGTCACGTTTTCCCAAACCCCCCTTCTCCCCCTACTGCGTGACATAATTAATGGACCTTCCCAAAGGGTTGATTGTACGTTGGAGTCAGGGATCGAAATCAATGGTTGAGCTTCGAAACTGGTAGAATCGTAATCTCAACGTTATCATCTTGAAAATACTTAGTATTTAGCTAGGTATCAATATCAGCAATATGCAACTGATCCAAAGGCACA
>JASCZW010003930.1:0-40755 GCA_034211315.2 Aedes japonicus
GGAATGTCAACGTTGTCAGAATTTCCGCCCGAGGACGCCGCGGATCCATCCAGGTGACCGTACAGTTGCATCAGAACGTCCCGCAAACGCTTGGTGTTCTTCTTGCTGGGATGAATTAAGATAGCTTGGAAATTGACTGGCAAACCGTATCTCAGCACCGATTCTACGAACACACGAAGGGCTTTCACGTGGACCCATGCACAGAAGCATTCCCTAAAGTTGACCTTCAGCCATCTGACCAGGGGACCGAATTGCTTTTTCTTGTCCGTCACCAGTTTGATGATTTCGTTCTTGCCGGCCGCCAGTTCCTCCTCGTTGTAGGTGAACTCACGGACCACAAACTTACGCTCGCGGGTATGCAGTTTGAACTCATCCACGACCTTCTTGAACAGCGTAACCGTACACAGTGCGTAGTCATTGTCCTGCGTGATTATCTGCGACGAACGAGGCACGATCATGTCGGTGATTTTCTCTCAGTTCGTATTCCAGTCGTTGACCATTTGTTTGGGTACGATCACCAGCAAAGTGGTCAAGTATTCTGAGTCTAGGATGAAGTGTTCACGCTTGATAAGATCCGCCAAATTACGAGTTAGCAAGCTTTCTGTTTGTTTTTTTCTCCAGATTCTGCAGGTTACCCTTCAGGTTGTTGTAGGCTGCGGATTTGGTTTTCAGATCCGCATCAGGTTGACCAACCTGTTTCGAGATGATGTCGGCAATGTTCCGCAGTGATTGCTTCGTTGGATACTTGGCCAGATCCCACTGGAAACGGGTTATGTACGTGATCAGGTCATTGTTGTTTGCCTGCAGATTCTCATAGAGCTTATCCCGCTGATCCTCGAGAACGTCCCCCAGGTAGGCAGCAATCTTGCGAGTCGATTGTTCTACATAGGCATCGAGTTTGCCCAAGTCATCGGACAAACCAACCAGCTGGTCCAGTGTGCCAACCTTTAGATTTGGAATGTGGAACTTGAAGTTCTCGCAAAGGTTGTTCTGCTTGCTGGTAAGATTGTTCATCGTTTCACAGGTTTGCTGACAGTTTTTGTCACCCGGTGCGGATATAAGCCAGTACTCGGACATTTTCGGTCGATAGTTTCAAAAGATCGCGTCGGTTGTGTTTAGAAACAGTTACCACTGAACGAAGAGCAGTAAAATTGTTGGAAAATGAACACTGAACATAATTTATCAGATACTAACGTCAAGATTTAACCAAAAATATTCAATGTATACTGTTAACTTTAAACAGCGCCTGCGTGCGACGAAAAGGAAAACAGCTTCTCGTTCCCTTCACACAAAATACGATACGAAGGCACCTAGTCGATAAAATGATGACAAAAGGGTAAAAATGTTTTTGACCGTCTTTTTTCAAAATTGTGCCACTGTGTGACGCACGTAAAACAAATTGAACTAATGAGCATACGAATACAAACTGCATATTTTTGATCAATTAGTGGATAACATTAACCGTTTTCTTAGGAAGAAGACGCGTCTGGGTAGCTCAGTGGTTACCCGTTTTGCTTACTAAGTAGATGGTCGGGAGTTGAATCCCAGGCCCGTCCCTTCCTTGCCATTTGTCACTTGACTCTTTGAAATCACCACTAAATTTAAAATAAAAAGCAGTCTACTGCGCTTTCTTTCATTGATCGCTTCACTTACCACAGTGCATTCATGATCTAAAAATAACCTCCTGTCACACCAACACAACTATCCTTGCCTTGGCAATTGCAGAGATGCAGTGCTGATCACGGTCTCTAATAACAACGATTGTCAAACTAATCATCCTTCTTCCCCCCTCCCCAAAGACCGTGAGGACGTAGCCGGCGCCGGTACTGATCTATAAATAGAATTAGTGAACTTGAAGATGTAAAGCTACTCCCAAGCTCCATCTAGGGTAGGTAACGACTTAAGCACCCCGAGACCCTTTTCCAAGCACGAGGTAAACGTTAACCTACACTCAGTAGCAAAAAACAAGCCGAGAAAAATTTTGCTTCCAAAAACCGCGTTGTTCAACTTTCTGTTACTTTGTCAGTTATCAATATTTTTGAATGACGAATTTAATAATCATTGTATAGACTTCACGTGACCAAAATTTCATGTTGATAAAAATTTTAAATTTTGAGTTATCATAACATATGTGAAAAAAGTTATTTTTGGACATAGCAATTTCAAAAATCCGTATTTCTGTGAAAACTTTAGGTGGCATTTTAAAAAAAAATTTACAGCTTGAAAAAACACAGAAAATGATGTGGACAAAAATTTTAACTGTTTCCATAACGTGGTTTGGACTGGTGTCAAAGTTGACGCACAAAATGAGGCATTCCCTTTTCACCCGATGCTGAACTTGCTGAAGTATCGGTGCAAAACAAAAGCCGAGGTGAATTTTATTAATAATACTGTATATTTATTTATTTATTATTGATTCGTCAACAGATAAAAATGCTTATCCCAATGAAAATAAGCTAAACTTACATTACATACAACAATTAACACATACATCTTCGGAAACAACGCTTATTAACCTCACGGGATACATTAAAATTAAACACGTTATAATAGCTGTTGAAAACGCGGCCATGCTTAGCACAGGTTCGTGTTACCGTAGTTGTCCTTGAGTGCCGGTTAATGAAGAATGATTGTAAACGTAGGTTTCGTCGTCGAGTGTTGATGTTCAAGAGACTAAGTAAAGTGGAACAGTCGATGTTTCCCTGAAGAAGGTCACCAACGAAACAAGCTTTGGCCACCATACGCCTCCTTCCAACAATTCCAGCTTAATGAGCTTACACCGGCTTTCGTAACTGGCAATCTGCGAGGTCTAGCAACAACGAAGATGTCGCAAAGCAAAGCGTATAAACCTTCGCTGAACGGCTTCGATCCTCTGGACTGCATTTTGGTAGAAAGGGGACCAAACGACAGCGCAGTACTCCAAAAAAGGACGAACCAAAGAGCAGTATAGCCTTCAGACAATAAACGTCTTTGAAGTTTTTTTTGCGAAGCGGAAGATGAATCCTAGCTGCGATGAGGCTTTAGAAACTATATAGGCAATGTGGTTCTCGAATGACAGTTTGGTGTCTAGCATTACTCCCAGATCCTTTACTGTTGTTTCACGTTTCAAGCGCGTTCCTCGAAGGATGTAGTCGTGGAGATACATCGCACGTTTTCGGCCAAAGGAGATAGTCGAGCATTTGGATACATTTAAGGACATTCTGTTGATCCGGCACCAGTCGTCGAACACTTGTAGTTCCTGCTGAAGAAAGTGGGCGTCTTCTGGACATTTTATGACGTAGTACAGTTTTAGGTCGTCCGCGTAGGATAATTTCAGGCATCTGAGGACCAAGTTCACGTCGTTCATATATAACAGGAAAAGGAATGGGCCAAGGTGGCTGCCTTGCGGAACGCCGGATGTTACTGAAAAGCTGGACGAGGCATAATCTGAAATCTTCACAGACATAGATCTACCAGTCAGGTATGAGCGGAGCCAGTTCAACAATTGATCGTGAACCCCCATTTTGTCGTATTTGGAAATTGCAATCTGATGGTTCATTTTATCAAAGGCCGCAGAGAGATCTGTGTATATGGCGTCTACTTGATGACCGCGTTCCATTTCACGGATGATGAACGATGTAAATACGGTAAGGTTGGTCGCCGTTGAGCGCTTGGGCATAAAACCGTGTTGGTCAGGAGAAATAGTCTGTGAATAGTCATGGACCAGCCTTTGGAGAACAATCAGTTCGAATAACTTAGATACAACACTTAGTGCAGCAATTCCACGATAGTTGGCGACGGATCGTTTGCATCCCTTTTTGTGTATTGGAAAAACAAACGACTCTTTCCAGCATTCGGGAAACACACCGGAAGTTAATGACAAATTGAAAACCGTAGCCAAGGGCGCAGCGAGTGTGTTAAGGCAACGTTTCAGAACAATTGAAGGAATACCATCAGGACCGCATCCAGTTGAATTTTTCATCTGCTTCCCGGCTGAAACTACCATATCACTATGGATAGTGAAAGCAGAGCCAAATACAGATAAGCGGGGAACATTGCTAGTAGCAGCTTCGAGGCCCTCGGCATCCAGAGTTTCCTCACAGAAGACACTACTGAACTGATTACGGAACAAGTTGGCGATATCCGCGACAGAGTCAGCTTCATTTATGCCGTCAGTCATAGTGGAGGGTAAACCGGTTTCCTTCCGTTGTTCATTCACGAACCGCCAAAAGCTTTTCGGTTTCGTTTTGAGACGACTCTGCAATCGAGACTGATGCGAGTTGTATAAGCGGTTATTGAGGTGTTTGTAATTGTCGTTGGCGTGCATATGGTTGTCCTCGTTGAATCGGTGCTGATATATGCTGTATTTCCTAAAACGGCCCTTCTTAACACGTTTCAAATGTTTGAGATCGGAATTAGACCAAGCAGGTTTGTCGAGCAAGCTTACGGTTGAGTTATCTTAGGCACGAATTGATCAACGGCGTACAGCAAAATACTACGCATAAAGGGCGATACGGTCAAAATTTGGTCAATATCAACTTGACGTATTTCTTTCAATTTTGCATTTAAAAAACCTGAACACCCACTCATTTTGAAGGTGTGTGTGTGTAGAATGTTGCTCCTATTTTGATTTTGGAATTCACTCTTCAGTTGTCAAAATGCCGTCCAAGCAAGAAGAGCAGCGTATCAAAATTTTGCTCGCGCATCGCGAAAATCCGAGCTACTCGCACGCAAAGTTGGCAAAATCGCTAAAAGTTGCCAAATCAACCGTTACAAATGTAATTAAAGTGTTTGGGGAACGTTTGTCGACAGCCAGGAAGTCTGGATCGGGGTGAAATCGAAAACCGGAAGCCGCTGAGACGACAAAGAGAGTTGCCGGTAGTTTCAAGCGAAACCTAACCTATCTCTCCGAGATGCCGCAAATAAGCTGGGTGTATCGTCTACAACCGTGCATCGAGCCAAAAAACGAGCCGGACTATCGACTTACAAGAAGGTAGTGACTCCAAATCGCGATGATAAACAAAATACGACGGCCAAAGCGCGATCCCGGAGGCTGTACACGACGATGCTGACGAAGTTTGACTGCGTGGTAATGGACGACGAAACCTACGTCAAAGCCGACTACAAGCAGCTTCCGGGACAGGAGTTTTATACGGCAAAAGGAAGGGAAAGGTAGCAGATATTTTCAAGCACACGAAACTGTCAATAGTTCGCAAAGAAATATCTGGTTTGGCAAGCCATCTGTACCTGTGGCTTGAAAAGCAGCATTTTCATAGCTTCCGGGACTGTCAACCAAGAAATTTACGTGAAAGAGTGTTTGAATAAACGTCTGCTGCCTTTCCTGAAGAAACACGGTTGTTCCGTACTGTTTTGGCCGGATTTGGCATCTTGCCATTACGGTAAAAAGGCCATGGAGTGGTACGCCGCCAACAACGTGCAGGTGGTTCCCAAGGACAAGAACCCTCCCAACACGCCAGAGCTCCGCCCAATTGAAAAATACTGGGCTATTGTCAAGCGGAACCTAAAGAAGACCAAAAAAACTGCAAGGACGAGCAGCAGTTCAAGGCAAACTGGCTTTCTGCGGCGAAGAAGGTGGACAAGGTGGCTGTACAAAATCTGATGGCAGGGGTCAAGCGTAAGGCCCGGCAATTCCGGATTTGGAAAAGCGGAAGCCCTAACTGAATACTTTTCCTGATTTTTATACTAATTTAACTTGAAAAAGAAATTTAATTTGATTTTTTAAATAAACGATTTCACCGATTTACACGCGTTTTCCCTTGACCAAATTTTGACCGTAACACCCTTTAGTCGAAGCAGCAAAATTCGCATCCCCGTTTGCAAGTGTCGTGTTCCAATTCACGCCGGCGAAAATTTTTCATTTGCTCAAAATCAGCATGGATGAAGTCATAATAAACTTTTTCGATGTCGTCATGGAAGCTGTACTTAGGTTTAAATTCCAGTGTCAGAAGCAGAGAATGATTTCTGCAGCTTTTCACAAGCGGTGTCAGGCTTGAAGAACGGAACATCTTTGGCCATATTCTTCGCTGATGAAACAAAGATCCAGCAAACGGTTATTTGCGTTAGGAATGCCATTAATTTGCCGAAGTCTGGCGGTAGAGTAAGCGTCAAGCAAGGAAAGAGAAGCCGGTCTGAATGACGAACAGGAATTGTCTGGATAGCGGAAGCCGTTAGTATCGATGTTCCATGAAATCGTGCTGAGGTTAAAATCTCCCATGATGACGATATTGTCGCTGGGTCCCATTTGAGACACGATCCAATCCAAAGAAAGAGCGTGCTTTTCGATAAGACTTCTGTCGCTAACGCGATCGGGGGGAATATAGACCAAACAGATAAACAGAGTCCCGGTTTTAATGTATATCACCACCCAAAGATGTTCAACCGTTCGAGATCTGAATTTTGAGCGCGGAGAGAAGAACTCTACCACCACATTTCTTGTTGCTATTGAGCGACGATCGGTCTAGCCGGTAGACATTATACGTGTCGTCGAACAGTTGCTTCGATGATGTGTTTATATTAAGCCAGGTTTCCGTGAAGGCGTAAACATCGTAGCACGCGTCACTGCATGCCAGCTGGTACTTGGCGAGCGAACTGTTGATACCACCGACGTTCTGGTAGTACAGAAGGGCTGTCAATGAGGGGGCAGAGGATTCGGCAGGCAGCGATCTGAAAGGTGAGGCAGCATCAGCCCGAGCAACGTCATTAGGTAAAGGATACTTGCCATAGATGGCAGCTTGGAGAGCCCTGTCCCCATCACTAGACCCAGGGCCGGGACGACTTTGATGGCTGGAACTAGCATTTGGAACATCGTTGAGACTAGCATTAGGCACAGCTGAGCTAGGAGGGTCCAGGGCTTCCATACTGCTTTGTGACGTGCGTCCCAAGCCGGTTGAAGTTAAGGTCGATGAATGTTGATGACGAGCTTGGGTGAAATAACAGGTGTGTAGCGGGCTGGTGGACGTTGATAACAGCGGTCTAGTAGAAGCATCGGCAGGAGAAGAACGCTGGAATCGGAAGATTCATCAGGAAGAGTACGTTCTACAAATTGCGGGTACTTGCCTGAATTCGCAGTTTGGAGAACCTCTTCGTCAGAAACAACATCAGGACCGCGACGACTACGATGAACGACGACAGCAAAAGGCGGGACTGTGTCGAACTGAGAAGAGGTCTCCATGGTACTGATTACTGCGCGTCGCGGTTTAGTTATTCCTCCTCCATGGCGCCATCTCCCGACGCCGACTGAACAGTTCGGGACGTGCGGTTCCCCCGTGATGCAAGAGTCGGAGTTTGAGAAGGTTTCCAAAAATTTGCGGCTGATCTGCTATCCTTGAATTCCCGGAAGTAGATACCTTTCGGCCACGTTGATGATGAGAGAGCTTTTTCCTTCAGATCTGCACTCAGTCCAATTTTGAAGGAGATGAAAGACATAGAGCTGACGTCCTTTCCGTTGGCTACTAATCGTAAAACCTCAACGTCGTCGGTGCCAAGGCGTTTCGTTGCTAAGCCTCGTACCTGCTCTACGGTTACATTGCGGGAAATTCGTGACAGGTATAGCCAACACTTTTGGCTCGAAGCTTGATTTACGGCCGCCAAATTGCCGAGTGATGGGGATACTGATTCTGCTGAGCCACACATGAGAAGTTCTTGTGGAGGCTTTTTCGATTCTGGTCTGCCGAAAAGTCGACGACGAACGGAAACATTAGTATTTTCGGTGCGCTTTGAAGACCTCGGCGTTAATGAGTTGGAGTTGATTAGCGCAGTAAAGTTGTTCCGTATTTCGGTTTTAGCTCGTTCTTGATTTCCAACTTAAGGTTTTCGACGATTTCGTTATGCTTGCTTCTTGGCTTCTTGGCCAGATTCGTAGGCGGATCGAATTGAGTTGCGAACACGCATATCTCTCATCAGAGTAGAGCACGATTTGCAGAGCCAAAATAACTGATGATATTTGCTTATTTCATCCAAAACAGATGTAGAAATCCCGCCGCATCGAGGATGGTATTCAGCATTACAAAATCCTTGGCAGATGAGTTCCATTTCAGAAATCTCGCTGTCACAGGATTTACACGTACTATTCATTTTGTAGCTAGTAACACGATTAATAAATTATCGCAAAGCGTTCTCGTGTTGAAAGAAGTCGAACTGCCTTTTGTTATGCAATAAAAAAGCGTAACGTGGTGAAAAACGATGAATTGCCTTTGGGTATGCAATCATAAAGAGCCTTGCATGCGTGAGCTTGCAAGCAATTCCTGCCAGAAAAATCTTCCAGATGGCGCAGCGGTCGAAAAAATAATGCGTGGTGGTGGGTAAGAAGACAAAGATTCCACGGTTTCACTTTCAATACCACAACAATGCACTCACATGAACAAAACAGCAAATCACGAAGATAATGTTCGAATTTTCACTATCGCGCGCGAGTATAGGTCGAAAGACGTTCGAAACGATATTCTGATGTTATTATCACGAGCGATTACACAGATAAAACAGTAAATAATAACAGTCAATAAAAACAGCGAATCAAAATAAACACACAGTGTTGCCAAATTAATATAGCAATGTATACGTAGTTTTCACAAACCAATTCATACTGAATGCCATATTTTCAAAGTTCTTCGTAGGTTACACTAGTTATCTGGGATATTTCACGCGTAACAAATCATGTGTATCAATAAGATGAATTCACCTCGGCTTTTTTTTTGCACCGATATTTCAGCAAGTTCAGCATCGGGTGAAAAAGGGAAATGCTCATTTTGGTGCGTCAACTTTGACACCAGCTGTAGTCCAAACCACGTTATGGAAACATTTCAAATTTTGTCCACATCATTTTCTGTGTTTTTTTAAGCTATGAAATTTTTTTTAATATGCGTCCTAAAATTTTCACAGAAATACGGATTTTTGAAATTGCGTTGTCCAAAATTTATAATGTTGTCAAATTTTCAGCAAAAAATATTGATAACTGACAAAGTTACAGGAGGTTGAACATGGAGTTTTTTGCTAACAAAATTTTGCTCGGCTTTTTTTTTTTGCTACTGAGTGTACAACGCTCACTTTTTGCAGTATGGTGCTTCACTAGATGGAGCACCATACTGCAAAAAAGGCATGTTATAGGTTAACTTAACCCCGTGCTTGGAATAGGGTCCCGGGGTGCTTAAGTTGTTACCTACCCTATGTGCTTCTCTGTGTAACTACACTAGTTCTGATCAGTAAAAGAGTAGCAACTACGATATTGCACAATCTTTTTTTTTTTTAAAAACATTAACCTTTATCGTGGAAGAGCATTATGCTCCCGGTTCCCCTAAAATTTACAGGATTAAAACAAATGAAAAATCTTGCGACAACGTCAAAAACATAATGTCCCTTTTTATGAATAATAACCATATCCTGAGTCAACGCTTTAACCTGTGAATTCACATAGAACTTAAGAACTAAGTTTAAAATTTTCCCAAAAAGCCCAAAAATTCTAAAACGTTTCCTCGCCAAAAATTGCAACCCGGCATCAGCAGCACCGCATTGGCAACACACACAAAAAAAACTCTCTTGCATAAAAGAAGATCATTGTCATCAATAAACTATTTGCTCCAACAGGAGGAGTGCATTACTTTCCGCACACCCCTGCCATTCATCCACCGTCCGTTCATTGACTGAAAACTGGACAAAAAGTCCACGCTGTCGCTCCACGGGAAACCCTCAGCTGCACTGCACCATTGAGGTTGGAAAATTCAATTACCATTGGAAGGGAGGTAACTTTTTTGTGAATGTCCGATTTTTAGCTATACCCTCCGTAATTTTGTGTGTGTGTGTGCCGCTTCCGTGTTGTCGTGCTTCCTGGTTTTGCTATTGCTCTCCACATGATTGTGCATCTCTGCGAGCAGGCTGTTGTTGTTGAACAATGGGATCAATTTGCGTGAACTTTGCTTTGCTTTCACTCCATCCCTCTCTTTCACCGCGTGAGACTGCACCAGGTTTCGGTCGTTTAGAATGTCCTCCTACTCTTTTTTTGTGGCATTGTTTGTTGGAGGTAGGCAAATTGGAATTGGAGCAGAGGGAACGTTTTTTCGCTGGATCTATCAAATTGTCGGTTTATGTGAAGTGGAACCTCGTTACGTCGCATATGCCTGGCGGAGGGATGGATTACACTAGTTTGTTTCAATTGTGAATATTGGCGATTGTATGATGTCTGTTACAATGACGCTTACTCCATAAATCATCCCGGACAGCAATTTTGACAAGTAAAACAGAATCCATTTAGTGTAACTTTGTCGCTAGTTTTACAACACTCATTCCATTGCTGTGCTGCTTTGTCCAATTTCGCACTATCATGGATCATACAACCAAAGCATGTACTTTGAAACAACCACCCGAGCAAGCAAAACTAGTGCACAGTATCAGCTTTCAACACTCGTATAGCAAGCGACAAAACATCACTTCGGGGGGACAAATTGTTGTTGGTCATGAAACATGAACCTTTGCACCGTTTTAAGATCTTCCAAACGGAATTGGAGCCTGTTGACACAAGTATCTTACTGTAAGTGACTTTCTCAGAATCATTCAAAGCATGCAACACTCCCACATCCTTGATCGAAACCAACAATCTCGTTATGCGGAAGAAAAACCGAACCAAATCAGACAGCTGAAATGGAATCGTCTGTGCGGAGTAGATGTTTCGTGTTTTATTATTTTACTCATACTTCCCCCGCAAGGATAACATGGAATTTATGTGGTCCATTTCCGGGGAAATTTGTCTTATGTACAAGTTGAGAAGCGCGTTTCATTGTTGTTTGGGAGATATGGTGGTGGGGAAAGAAATTGTTTGAATGCCAATGCCAAGTTGGCTGTCGACTGCCCTAGCGTTGATTCACTTGACCGTGTTTTTAAGAAACGATGCAACCATGACAGTTATAACCCAGACAACCACAAGTCGTATAACAGTGTTCAAATAGTATCGTATATTCCTATAATTTAACTCAACATCGCATTTAATTGTGGCTTTTATCGTGTTATGTTTACGTTAAATCGTGAAGAGTGCAAATTTTCGACTTATATACGATGTGTCATTTATTCATCGTACTGCGTTACAAACAAAATCGGATAAACATCGCTAAGCTTTTTAAATCGAATTTGTTATTACAAATTCAATCGCATACGATATCAAACCAACTCGTTTAAGAAAACAATCGAATTTGAACGTATATGGCCTCCACTTTTGCACGTATAAGCTATATTTTTTGCATTCTATACGATTTGATCACTTACATATATGTTTGTATATCATAAAGACAACTTTCAATATACGTGCATTTTGGTTGTCTGGGAAGGATGGAAGGTGTTCGGCATGGTTATATTGGCAATATTTCTTGAAAGTTTGCGCTACAATCTTTTGATGAGATAGTAATAATAGTGGTTATCAACTGTCCATTTTTGTAATCATGTGACCTAAGGATCATTTGGCTGACCCCGTGTTTCATGCTGGATTCTAGGCATTTGTTGCTGCTAAGGGAGAGAGATAATAAATTTGTCCGAATTGCATAAATTATGTTTTTGATATTCAGTAAACACACGCACACATACATTTGGCGTAAATACATTCATCCCGAAGGTAAAGATATTGGTGGAGTTGATAATGTTTTTGGGAGTTTATCATGCATATTTGACAATTTTCTTCTTGAAATGCTGCAACTGGAGCGATATAAAGGATTCCATACTTTTTATTTTTACTTTAATTAGTTCATTTATTGAAGAGCCAAGAAATCTATTTCAATATACATTAACGATCTTTAAAAGAGGGAGAACTGATAAATCGCAGCCTTCTCGAGGTTGGAAGGAATAACAATTTTATGGTTGAGAACGAGGGGTGGGAGTTTTAATTATCATTTAAAAAAAACATGTATTTTTAATTCTAGTTGTCTACTTCTAACTGAACAATTTTTTAATTGGACATTTGCAAATTTCCACATCACGTAGAGTCAAAATATCTGGAATCGGTACTTGGGATTGCCTACCCCGAGCTCGAAGATCTGGCTCCACGATACTCAGCAGAAGACCAAAAAATGTGATCTGTCTCCTGGAAACTTTATCCACATTCACAGAGAAATAAAAAAATTAGCGTTCAAAGAACACTGATTGAAAATGAGGCGAGACAGGCGAATGACGTATCGACCAACATCCATCCCCCCACACCAAGATTTCTTCGACATTTTTGAGATGATATAATATTGCCATCGCTCCAAGTCTCCCCTTACTCCATTAATGGCCAGCTGATGAGTGGCTATTGCATGAGCATGAGCATGAGCATGATTGACCGCCCGAGGTTGCTACTTCGTTATTGCCAGATCAGCTGTTACTACACAGAGAACCAAAAGATGATGCTTGGAACCAGCATACATCGTCAATGTGTAAAAACTGGTAATCCCAAACTAAGGCAATACCAGCGCCGGCCCCGTCCAAATGCAGGTCAAGTAGGGAATGGGTATGAATATGTTGACATGATACTCGCTTTATTGGAAGCCGAGAACACCTCTGCACTCCCACGAGAAATCACTGGGATGTTGGATAAAATGATTGGGTTTGCAGCGGGATCCGTTTTGGTAAACGGTGTGCTGAATTCAACTGACGTCGGCAGCGAATAAGATATTCAACTATGTTCCCGATTTAATCTCTGTACAGAGATGCACATTAAAGTTATTCAAATTGTGGCACCGATTTAAACCAACGGTAAGGATGCTGTTGGGGCCACTCACAAGTGTGGGTGGTTAATAGAAAAAGACCTTATATCACACAACAGTGACTCATCTACTCTACATGGAATCACCCTACCTATAACCTGAAGCAGATAAAATTTCTTTATGATAGTTTTTCGTAGTAAAAATAATAATGATATACAATTAATATTAAGATGCAGTTATATACTTCTAAAGTCGATGTAAGTGTACTGAAATGTAAAGGTCATGATATGTATGATGCATGTATGATATGTGCCATCGTAGCACGGACACCAAGTCCAATAGCAATGGGTTTTCCTCTCTGTCAGACCCAGTCATGCACCAATTATCACAATTGCATGAAGGGCTGGGCGGATCGATAGGCAACATCACCCATACGCCTCCACAGGGACATAAAGAATCTCTTGTCAACAACAAGACTAAACAATTGGTCATATGAGCGAGCTATCTAACATGAGGATGCTCCAATGGTAAGGAAGAGCCTGCATTCCATTCACAAACTGTCAGCAATGGGGCAGTTGGCACTCCCACTCTCCCCATCCAGTTCGCTGCAAATTAATGGCCAGCTGACGAGGACCCACTGTTGATGAAAAAAAGGAAAAAAAAGCAGTAAAGGGGTTTGTCGATCCGTAAAAAGACTGTCCGAAAAAATGAGGTACTGATCCCTGTTAGTTAGGCAATAGTTTCTATTGTAAAGTGTATTGTCGCTAATTTAGCGACATACATGAAACAAGAAGCTTGAAGTTTACAATTGGTGCTATCCATTTTGTTAGATATACCAAAGTCTATAGACTCCTATATCAATTACCCGTCAATGAAGTGGAATAAACTTGCCAACCTTTGCAGCAAATATTAACAATGCAATCATGGGACGATAATGCTCTGGAATTCCACGAAGTTCCTGCTTCATGGATAAATCAAAATGAATCGAATTGCTGAAGGCAGAGAAGCAAACACGATTGGCAATATTCAACGAGGGGAGCTGACATCCTGTGTTATGTACAAATGGTACAAAGTCCTGAAGTGAATTTTTGGATTTAGTTCAAAAAGCTTCTAGAAGTCTCCGATTAGGTAAGGGGTTCAGGACCTCATACTTGGCGAGGAGCTGGAGAGATACTTCTGAAACTCGATCCAAGAGTGGTAACATCCCAACAAACATCGGTGTTGAATTAGAGCTTGTTCAAGCAAATTTGGAGAAGCTATTCAGCTATTCTAGAAGAAACAGCTGAATAGCTTCTCCAAATTTGTTTGAACAAGCTCTAATTCAACACCGATGTTTGTTTGGGATGCCAGCTAGTGTTTCAAACAAACACGCCAAGTTAGCGATTTTTTTTAATGTGGCTTAATCAACTGTTTCCAACGTATTGGTGTTCAGTGAACGTTGTCGACAGCCAGGAAAGCTGGAACTAAGAAAAATCGAAACGAAATTTGATTGCGTGGTACAGGACGATGGAACTTACGTCAAGGCAGACTTTAAAAAGCTTCTTCGACAGGAATTTTATACAGCAACTGGACGGAGAAAGGTGGCAGATATTTTCAAGCACATTAAACTGTCAAAGCTCGCGAAGAAATATCCGGTATGGAAGGCCATCCGTGCCTGTATCTTGAAGAGCAACATTTACATTGCGGCTGGAACCGTAAACCAGAAAATTTATCTGAGCGAGTGCCTACAAAAACGTCAACTGCTTCCGTTCTATTTTTGCCGGATTTGGCATCTTGCCATTACGGAAAAAGGCCACTCACACATATTACTGTTTGACCGAATATTGATCAGAACACCCTTTAGTATGAGAGAAAAGTTCTCCCACAACTTCTCCCCTTATGAAGATATAGCTTATGATAGGCAGGGGAATGGTTATCCATGTTTTGTGGAGTGTCTATATTGGCTGTTATAAAAGAGTGCCAAATGAAAGGTCACCCCACTCGAGAAAGCAAATGCGATCAGTGATCATATCGGCTTATCGTATTTGCTTGGATCGAAAATCGAAAGTCCGCTCGAAGATCGGGGTGCGCAATGCGTCCACAATTTAGATGCCTCCCCTTGTGTCGTGCCTCTAGAAGACAGGATTACGGCTGAACAGATTGCCTCTGCGCTGAAGTATACCAAAAACATGAAGGCTCTCGGGTTTGATGGGTTTTTTTTCAACTGAATCCTAAAAAAGCTTAGCAATAAAGCCTACACATGATTGAGTGATATCTTCAAGAAATGCTTTGAACTGCACTTTTTCAAATTCCTTCGGGCCAAAACCTCCTGAATGATAGCCAACATCGCTTTCAAGCAATAGACCAATGAGCCTCCTCTCAGCAAATTGTTTGAGAAACTTAAAGGGCGATACGGTCAAAATTTGGTCAATATCAACTTGACGTATTTCTTTCAATTTTGCATTTAAAAAACCTGAACACCCCTCATTTTGAAGGTGTGTGTGTGTAGAATGTTGCTCCTATTTTGATTTTGGAATTCATTCTTCAGTTGTCAAAATGCCGTCCAAGCAAGAAGAGCAGCGTATCAAAATTTTGCTCGCGCATCGCGAAAATCCGAGCTACTCGCACGCAAAGTTGGCAAAATCGCTAAAAGTTGCCAAATCAACCGTTACAAATGTAAATAAAGTGTTTGGGGAACGTTTGTCGACAGCCAGAAAGTCTGGATCGGGGGGAAATCGAAAACCGGAAGCCGCTGAGACGACAAAGAGAGTTGCCGGTAGTTTCAAGCGAAACCCTAACCTATCTCTCCGAGATGCCGCAAATAAGCTTGGTGTATCGTCTACAACCGTGCATCGAGCCAAAAACGAGCCGGACTATCGACTTACAAGAAGGTAGTGACTCCAAATCGCGATGATAAACAAAATACGACGGCCAAAGCGCGATCCCGGAGGCTGTACACGACGATGCTGACGAAGTTTGACTGCGTGGTAATGGACGACGAAACCTACGTCAAAGCCGACTACAAGCTGCTTCCGGGACAGGAGTTTTATACGGCAAAAGGAAGGGAAAGGTAGCAGATATTTTCATGCACACGAAACTGTCAAAGTTCGCAAAGAAATATCTGGTTTGGCAAGCCATCTGTACCTGTGGCTTGAAAGCAGCATTTTCATAGCTTCCGGGACTGTCAACCAAGAAATTTACGTGAAAGAGTGTTTGAATAAACGTCTGCTGCCTTTCCTGAAGAAACACGGTTGTTCCGTACTGTTTTGGCCGGATTTGGCATCTTGCCATTACGGTAAAAAGGCCATGGAGTGGTACGCCGCCAACAACGTGCAGGTGGTTCCCAAGGACAAGAACCTCCCAACACGCCAGAGCTCCACCCAATTGAGAAATACTGGGCTACTGTCAAGCGGAACCTAAAGAAGACCAAAAAACTGCTAAGGACGAGCAGCAGTTCAAGGCAAACTGGCTTTCTGCGGCGAAGAAGGTGGACAAGGTGGCTGTACAAAATCTGATGGCAGGGGTCAAGCGTAAGGCCCGGCAATTCGGATTTGGAAAAGCGGAAGCCTAACTGAATATTTTTCCTGAATTTTATACTAATTGAACTTGAAAAAGAAATTTAATTTGATTTTTTAAATAAACGATTTCACCGATTTACACGCGTTTTCCCTTGACCAAATTTTGACCGTATCACCCTTTATCCTAAACCGTTTGCTCAAGTGTATCGAGGTAGTATTCTCTTTCCGGAACAGTTTGGGTTCGGAAAGGGGCATTCCACCACTCACCAACTAGTCCAAAGCCATGGCATTGTTAGACGTTGAAAAAGCGTTTGACAATGTCGGACACAACGGGCTAGTATTTCAGCTTTGTAACATCAACTTTGCTTTGCGTCTTGAGGAAAATCACCCGCAACTACCTTCAGCAAAGGTCGTTTAGGTTTTCGTCGAAAGTCTTTCAGACACGTTTGCAATCCCAGCAGGAGTGCCGCAAGGCAGCCTGTTGGGCCCTGTGCTGTGTAGCATATACCCTTCCGACACTGTTCGCAGGTGATACCGCAATTACCGACAAACTTCAACCATGCCCTAACACTTTTGCTGATTATGCGAGGACATGGAAAACCAAGATCAATGCTTTCAAAACACGAACAATAATGTTAGACAATTTGTCAAATTTAAACCAGCTTCCGCTTGTAATGTGGTTATTGATGTGTTGGTTATTGAGTGGTCTGCCGAAGTTACGTATCTAGGACTATTATTTGATGAAAAACTCCTCTTCAGATCGCATGTTTACGGAACGTTAGATAAGTTGTCCGCCTTAGTTAGGTGTTTATAACTGCTGATTTTTCGGAGTTCCCACCTCTCAGGGGTAGTAAATTGGCTGTCTACAAACAAATCATAGCACCTGCAATTTTCTACGGAGCATTGGTGGGGGAATCATGTGCCCAGACTCATCGGATCAAATTACAAGTCGCGCAGAACACAACGCTGTGGATGATTCTTGATCGCTTATTTGACACCAGGACATCTGAACTTCACTTGGAGGCGAACATTCCCAAAAGATTTGAAAATTTCTAATATTAGCACAGATAAAAAGAAACATTGAATTTTCTGCGTTATCTAATGCACATAAAGGGAACGCTAGATTTGGCAGAAAATAATGGGATATTTCATGTAAATTTAAGCCAGATAAAGCCTGAATCCAGCCGCTTGCATGAAAGACATCAAAGATTGTTGTATGGCGTATGAAAAATTGCAAACAATTTCGTTGTTTACGCCTCCTGACTTGAAGTTAAACGAAGGGAAATTTTACATGCTTGTTAAAATTAATTTTTTTTTCTTTGAGGAACGAATTTGTACAGAAATGCATCATATCAGATCATGATCTGATGAACAATTTGTATATAATAGGTTACTTGTAAAAAGTTGATTAGTTTAGTTGTGGGATACATATTGCACACAGCTCGAAAAAGAAGTGTGAATTTCTGTTGAATATCATGAACATAAATGGAGCGTCACAAAACATACACATTTAGATTATAAATCGTGTAAAGTTCTGGGACATTCGATAGATAGTCGATAATGTTGTATGTAAAAGCTCCTCTTTGTTTGAACTGTTTCATGCAAGTTGCTCTTTCGTGTGGAATGAAATACAATTTCACATGCTCTGATATTTACACCACAATGAAAATTCAGATTTTTTTTCTGTGCAGTTATTTCTTTTTATTCGGTTTCTAATTTTTAAACCACCAAGGTGTTATTTCTCAAAACAAACCTTGTAGGACTAGAATACCAAAATACCATTATCAAATTCGAACACAAGCACAAAGTTGAAAAAAGAAATCTGTTACAATAAAAAAGTGTATGTATGGAACAGCCAAATAACGAGAAATAAACATTCATTTATCATCATCAGACGTCATTACGGACGCATCGGATTGTTCCTGACGATTTCCTCTCGTTTAATTCTAAAACAAAGCAAGCGTAAACACCGATATTGTTTGCAAGTTTTGAAAATCTTTCATATAATAGACGCGATTTAGGCGATATCGTGCTTTAATTTACACGATATATCCCAGTATTTTCTGTCAAATCTAGCATTCCCGAGCGAGCATTGGGTGTGACCGAAGTTGGAGAGCAGCAGCCGCAAGCCGAGTATTGTGGCGTGCTACACAGATAAAAAGAAACACTGAATTTTCTGCGTTATCTAATGCACATAAAGGGAATGCTACATTTGGCAGAAAATAATAGGATATTTCATGTAAACTTAAGCGAGATAACGCCTAAGTCCAGCCTGTTGTATGAAAGATTGCAAGCAATATCGTTGTTTACGCTCCTTTGGCTTGGAATTACACGAAGGGAAATTTTACGCGCTTGTTAAAATCAATTATTTTTTTCTATGCAGGTCCTCCTCGACCATGGTCCATGTTTCGTGTCCGTAGAGGACCACCGGACTAATAAGCATTTTGTACATGGTGCAGGAGGGTGCACCACTTCAATCTGAAAAGCTACTGAACCTTACAAGTTCGTTCGATCTCTGGAGGGGGCACCTGGAAATTTCGACAGTCGCTTTCAAAGCTTTTTGACTAACCATAACATAAGATTAGTTGAAGTACTTTAATTTCACTGTCTTTATTTTGAATACCTTCATTAAAGTCATAATTTCACATTTAAGCATTTTCAAGACCATTCTTTACATTGTCCGAACTCTCAAGAACGTTGACTTTACGATGAATTTTTAAACCCTTCTCACACTGACAAAGCGACCCTTATTGAGAAATAAGAAAATACAGGTAAAATATTTTTCGATTTTAAACAAAACTACCAAATCTAATGAAATTCGCAAAGATCGAATATCGTTGATATTGCTACAGCATCAATAGATCGATCAAAATTGGTTTAACAAAACAATTAAGTTTAAATAGAACTTGGTTCTCAAAATCAACTGGATATTTACACTTGATATTCGAGCTAGGTTTTGATTAAAATCTATCTTCCAATAACAATCAGTTCAACAATGTAACAATTTCAATTGAAAATCGACTTGTCTTCATGTTTTCCTTTACTACGGATGGAAAATCACAGTTTTGTGTTAAGAAAGAATTCTTTCAATTTCCTGCGCAATAAATCATAATAGTAGCAGAGATTTATGGTGCTTGGGAAGTTTTCCCAACAACCGACTTGAAGGCCAAACCGTTTTTGTCTACCAGTGAAGTGAGATTTTGCCGTAAACGTTATCATCACCACCCTCCTCGTGCAGGTCGCCGAGGAAACTTGCTCCCATCATAAATCTTCCCATGAATAACCTAGAATCGGTGCCGTCCGAGCACGGCTCCAGTTGCTTTACTCGCCAGGAGGCATGCCATCTAAAACGCAACCGCCAAAATTACGGTGATTATCATTATTAACAACCCTCTAAGCTGTGGTTCGTTCTGGAATTAGATTTATAAATCTTTGAAAAGCGTCCCTTTAAAATAGCTTGACTCACGCTCGCATCGTATCCAGCGGAGACGGGAAAAACTCTTGATCCACCAATAGACTCAAACCATCACGTCTCAATAAAACCGCACGAGAGCCTCTCGCTAAAACCGACAATCAACCCACCCCACTGCAACCATACCCTCCCCCCACCCACCAGCGCCGACTGAATGCCTTGGACCGAAAATAACACGTTCCACTGCTGCCGTTGCTGTTGGCGGGATTCTGGCTTGTCACGAACCAATTTCGAAAAACGTAATTAATCCTATTATCAAAATCAGATTGCTTCGTTCTGTTTCACCCCGCTCCTTCTTCGTTGGCCGCTGCTCATCCCATCCGGAGTGTGGAGAACTGTCCCCCGGTTGGTTCCAGGTCACGATCATCACCGGAATTGCAGCCAGACAGCCTCTGTGGTACTAATTTTCCCCCCAAATCTTCTGCCCCAGGATGTGGAGGTGTGATGTAGCCACGAAATCAATGCTCCCCCAAAAATTCGATACCAAATTATCGATGCAGAGAGACCCAAGCCAAACCATTCCCAGGCTGGTTGGACGGAGAGCGAGAAAATTAAGATGGCTTTTCACGGGAATCGAACGTCGGGGGACGGTTCCACGATTTGTGGATTAAAATTCAATTTCGGTGGTTTTCACCTTCAGTGAACCGAAGTGAGGTTTTGCTGATGTTTGTTGTTGTTGTTGCCGTCGTCGTCGTCGTCGTTGAATACACAACTTAATGTTAGTGAAGCAGGAAATTAAGTGAAAGAGATTTCTATTGGGAGCAAATTTCGAAGAAACGTTCCGCAAATTAGAACAAACGTGATATCGTATCCTTTTGCCATGGTTTCGATTTCGCTTGGGCCGCACTAAGGTTTTGAAGTGAGAATAAGGATATTGCTTGAAACTTACATCAAACGTTTCGAAACTTATTTTCAAGGCAATTGTATTGCAAGAGACACTGTTGATGAATTGTTAAGTTATGAATTATTTTTATTTAATGAGATCGCATTTAATTCATCAATCAATTTCATAATGTCTGGTGTTTCGGAAATTGTTAGTTTGAATACGGCTGAGTTGTAATCGATTGTCGCAAATTCAATATAATAGTTTTTAAGTCGTGCTTCTCTGCCAAAAAAGACAGATATTCTTGAAGAACATCTGAATAATTGAAATCAAACAATCATGTTGGCGCGGTTACCCTACGTTGTGATTTACTGAAAACACCAAGGTTTCAGCGATGGGCAGCAGTAATTTTTAGCAACACAGTTTTATTTCCTTCCGTACAGACTGACGAACTTCTAATGACTGACGACGATGATTATTTGGTAGGTCGGATCAGAGTTGCCACATAATTTTTTGTTCCCATCTCTAATTTTTGCCAAAAAAATCTTTTTTATCTGTGTTTAAGGAGTGTATCGAAAATAAGCTATCCACAAACTTTCTTTCAAATTATGTTGAAAATCGATATTTTATTCATACAAAAAATTGATTCTTTATTGTACGAGGTTAAACTTGAACATAATGAAGACCGGATGAAATTTAAGTTATTCCTTTACGAATTTTCGAACTTTGAATCGAATGCTCTTCATCAAGTTTCGTCGTTGCATCTCTTTTTTTGGACGCTTGAGCTCAAATTTTTTTGAACTCCTGCATGTTCCCAGCTGCCTTACCAGTCTTCTTCACGATTGCCCAGTAACGTACGATGGGTCGAAGCTGAGGGCAATTTGGTGGATTGATATTTTTCTCAACTAAATCTATACCCTTTTCCGCAAGTCAATTGAGAGTGGTTTTGGCATAGTGAGCCGACGCTAAATCCGGCCAAAACAGTGGAGGTGTACTATGCTTCTTATATAAAGGCAACTATCTCTTCTGGAGACACTCAGGTCGATAGATTTCCGCATTTATAGTTCCGGTAGTGTAAAAAATGGTTGACTTCAAACCACAGGAACATATTGCTTGCCATACCAGAACCTTTCGACCGAATTTCTCCATTTGAATCGACCTGTCCGCATCGCTCACATCCTCCCCAACGACGGCAGTAAAGTATTGTGGACCTGGAATGGTTTTTGAGTCCTCCTTTACATAGGTCTCATCGTCCATCAAAACGCATGCATCTGGACGCTGCAAAAGACGCGAATACAATTTCCGGGCCCTTGTTGCTGCTCGCTTCTTCTGTTTTGCACTTTGTTTCGAGATTTTCTGCTTCTTGTAGGCCTTCAGGTGGTTTCGCCTCTTGATACGCTGGATCATTCCGACACTCGTTCCTGCTTTTTTGTCCAAATCACGAATTGACATTGATTTGTTCTTCATGATTAGAGATACCACTTTCTGCTCCAGTTTCGAGTTGGAAAAAACGGGTTTTCTGCCTCTTCCTGGTAGCTCATCCAAACAATAGTGTTCCCCAAACTTATTAATGATGGTTTTAACACTCGCATGATGAATTCTAAACCGCTTCGCCAATTTTCGCATAGTAATACCCTTCTCACAAGCAAGTAAACAAAAGAAAGCTGACAGTCAAACGCACAGCATGCAGTGTTCAGAGCATAAAAAACCATCACAAATACATGCGTACAACGCAAATGTATGTGGATAGCTTATATTCGATACACTCCTTAGCTGCAAAAAGCTTAAAATTTTGCACTCTTAAAGGAAAGCAGATCTGTATACGAGGGGTTCATGTTTTCGGGGGAAATCGATCATTACACTAAGTTTCTGACAGGCCAGTATTGACATGATCATGATTCATGCGGTGTTTGTTTTGATTACTAAATGTTCACGACAGGTGAGAAAAATCGGAATGGAATTAACAATCATTCATTGTAATGATACGTGTAAATTAATTGGTAATATTACGCATTTAGCTGAGAGGTTAATATTAGCTGATCAACTCCTCCTTTCCTCATTTGGCATCCATGATGTCCGTACTCAGGCGGTTCCGGATTTTGGACCTATTCAGATTGTATTGCGAGAAAACTCGCTCCATTTCTTCATAAGAAAGCGGAATTAGTGAAAAGTTCGCAATGAACTTTCTGATTCTTCCACCTTGTTTTCTTTGCAGGTGGTTACCATCCTTAGCTCACAAAAACCATTTTCAATGCCTGTTTCTCACCGCTTTTAAAGAATTACGGACATTTTTCAATAAACGAGTTGAACTCCTTCAAAGGACACATGCAGTAGTTAGAACTGGATCAGAGCGCTTAGTGATCTGTTTAATTAAGTCGGTATATAAAGCACAGCAGATCGAGTAAAAATCCATAGCTTTAAAATATCATATTCAATTCTCAAATTGCACCCTGACTGAGTCAAAATATTAGTCATCACGCACTGTTCCTAGCGAACGTGAAGTAAACACAAATTTGCCTTCATGAATCTCTTGTGCAAGATGAGTCAACTTGTATTGTGTTGCTTTACTTTGATCATTCATTCGTTCCAGAAAGCACTGAATGTACGTAAGTGCAAACAACTCATTCAATTTCAACGTACTACTGTGAAGACGAAAGAACAGTCATTCATTTGGAGCATCAATGAAGTGGAAAAAACCAAAACTTCTCGAATCGATCCTGCAAATGCCATTTCTCGAACAAATGCCCCACAAACTCTGTAGCGATTTCGGACATTTGGCCTTTTGGCATCTTTTGCCTTCAGCCATGTTCGGGAATACTTGAAATCCTGCGGCAAAAAAAAAATCACTCACGAACGCGAAAATGAATGACTGGTTACAAGAACATTCAGTCAAGCAACCAAAATCTCTTGAGGCTTGAATAGCCATGTGCTTTGCTGTGGTGTGAATGAGTTGTGTGGAACACGAGGACGACGGAATGACTGAGCATAGCAAAATAAGTAAACACGAATATATTGCGTGACTGATAGAACGAAATGAAGAGGGCGAAAATTGTACCTACTGAATTTTTTTTTTTACTCATCCTTCACGACGGGTGTCAATTTTTTCGATGCAAAAAGCATCAACAGCGAGGAATTCCGTAATTTTTGACTAGAAAATACGATTCGCTTTGTCGATAAGAGGCAATGCTAAGCTTAGGAAGTGGAAAGGTGGCTGTCTAATCGGGTCATTAAGTTAACAACAATCAAACCTTTGTTCTGAAATTTCGGAATCTGGAATTTTGTGGATCGTTTGAGGCCTGCAGGACATATATATTAATGCATAAATGCATAAAAATACTTTTAAATTAGAAGAAGAACACAGAAGAACAGTTTTTTTTTAGAAATACTTGCGGGAAATTCTACCAAAATTTGTAGAGCAATCTCTTGGGGAGCTTTGAAACAATCTATTCTCCAACGGAAAACCTGAAAAAAATATTGTAGTGATATCTGAAGAACTATATGTAAGAATCCTTGCAGACATCCTAGACAAAATTTGAAAAATAACTCTACAAAAAATCGGAATTTTTAGAGTTAAGAATTAAATATATGACATATTGGAATTCATGTACAAAATTCTTATTAAATTTATACAAGAATTACTTTGGAATTTTCTTCAAGAATTACTTTAAGAATAGCCTTAAAGTTTGTTACCGCGATCACGTTTCTAAGTAAAAGAATCAGTGTTCTCGATTGGATTAGGAACAAGTTGTGTCACACAACTTTATTAACTCCCACGACTATAACAAAACGATATTCGCTGCGATGTCTACTGGTGTCTATTTGATAGTATACTGAATTGATTAAACCTATTCTTATCGGTTTTATTCTGGAAAGCTATGATATAAGTAGGTACAAAATTGAGACAAGTTCGGGAATTGCCAATAACGCAGATCATGATCGATAGATGTGACGGACAGATAAGAATAGTGCGTAAGATACAAAAAAGAGTGCACTACTGACTGATAATTCGAGCATATGGAACTGGCCGTAAGTTACGTTGTGTCTAAACATAGTTTTTGTGTATTCTTCCAGGTGTCCTCCAGAAATTCCTTCAAAATCACAAAACTTCACAAGGTCAGGGATTCTTCCAAACATTTCATCAGACGAAATTTTAGAAAAACTCCTGAAAGAATCCCTGGAGGAAAGCACAAACGTCTGAAGAATACCTATAGAAACACCAGAAGGAATATTTAAAGAAATTTCTAAGAATCTTTGAGAAATTCTATAAACTTTCGAGTTATTCATGATTAGGGCCTATAGGCCATTTGTAAACAGTGACTTAAAACGTTGATCGCTCACGAACCACGTGAATCCTACTTTATCCAGCAACTTCATAAGGTAGAACAAACATTCTTCTAAGGAGTGTATCGAATATAAGCTATCCACATACATTTGCGTTGTACGCATGTATTTGTGATATTTTTTTATGCTCTGAACACTGCATGCTATGCGTTTGGCTGTCAGTTTTCTTTTGTTTACTTGTTTGTGCGGTTCAAATTCTGCGTTTTCAAAATGTCGCGTATTGAAAAGGAAGTGAAAATTAAGGTTCTGAACACATGGCTAAGTGAGAAGGGTATTACTATGCGAAAATAGGCGAAGCGGTTTGGAATTCATCATGAAAGTGTGAAAACCATCATTAATAAGTTTGATGAACACTATTCTTTGGATGAACTGCCAGGAAGAGGCAGAAAACCCGGTTCGTCCAACCCGAAACTGGAGCAGAAAGTGGTATCTCTAATCATGAAGAACAAATCAATGTCAATACGTGATTTGGCCAAAAAAGCAGGAACGAGTGTCGGAATGATCCAGCGTATCAAGAGGCGAAACCACCTGAAGACCTACAAGAAGCAGAAAATCTCGAAACAAAGTGCAGAACAGAAGAAGCGAGCAGCAACAAGGGCCCGGAAATTGTATTCGCGTCTTAGGCAGCGTCCGGATGCATGCGTTCTGATGGACGATGAGACCTATGTAAAGGAGGACTCAAAAACCCTTCCAGGTCCACAATACTTTACTACCGTCGTTGGGGAGGATGTGAGCGATGCGGACAGGTCGATTCAAGTGGAGAAATTCGGTCGAAAGGTACTGGTATGGCAAGCAATATGTTCCTGTGGTTTGAAGTCAACAATTTTTTACACTACCAGAACTATAAATGCGGAAATCTATCAACCTGAGTGTCTCCAGAAGAGATTGTTGCCTTTATATAAGAAGCATAGTACACCTCCACTGTTTTGACCGGATTTAGCGTCGGCTCACTATGCCAAAACCACTCTCAATTGGCTTGCGGAAAAGGGTATAGATTTCGTTGAGAAAAATATCAATCCACCAAATTGCCCTCAGCTTCGACCCATCGAACGTTACTGGGCAATCGTGAAGAAGACTGGTAAGGCAGCTGGGAACATGCAGGAGTTCAAAAAAATTTGGGCTCAAGAGTCCAAAAAATGCGATGCAACACTTGTCCGGAACTTGATGAAGAGCATTCGATCCAAAGTTCGAAAATTCGTAAAGGAATAACTTAAATTTCATCCGGTCTTCATTATGTTCAAGTTTAACCTCGTACAATAAAGTATCAATTTTTTGTATGAATAAAATATCGGTTTTCATCATAATTTGAAAGAAAGTTTGTGGATAGCTTATTTTCGATATACTCCTTATTGCATGAATAAAATTTTATGAATTTTGAGCAATTTTGAGTTGAGTGCGTAATGTTCACATGTGCAATCGTCACAATCTGTCCAGTGATTATCGGGATGGCTTCCAAGCATCAAGTGCTTCGACGAAAAAGTATAAGCGCGGTCGTGTCAAAAACCAAGCCTGTTCCTCAGGTGAATTACGCAGGGCAAGAAAAGCGATGACGGCCGAACCCGTGAACGCAAGCAAGGTGAGGGATTCCATTCAGCGCAATCCGATCCATTCGATTTGGATCGTGACCAAGAAAGTCAATTCTTTCGTCTGGTTCGTCCAGCAGACAATTAAAAGGGTCGGAATGTATGTCTTCAAGGTGAAAAAGTCTAACCAAACCGATAAATATTATACGATGTCCAAATGCCGCGCCGGGAAGTTGTACCGCGAGTGATTGGTGAAGACAAAATGCATCGTGAAGGACGACGAGACGAATATTGAAGCGGACACGAAGACCAGCCTGAAGTTTCTGGAGATGTTTTGGAAGAAGAAGGTCGTCAAACGTGCCAAGCAGTACTTGGTGTGGCAGGCGATCTGTGGGTGCGGCAAATTCAGCAAGCCGTACATAACGACCAGCACCATCAACTGTCAAATATATTAAGAAGGATGCGTTCAAAAGCTCCTGCTGTCTTTATCCGGTTCCACAAAGGTAACACTCTGTTTTAGCCTAATCTGACATCGTGCCATACGCGAAACCGGTGGTGGAGTGGTGCGAAGCCAACGATGTTGTTTTTGTGCCGAAGGAGACAAATTCGCTAAGCTCACCAGACCTTCGCGCAATAGAAAAATTCTGATGCGATTATCAAGGGCATGCTTCGGAAAACAGGGAAGGTCTTCAAAAACGACTAGGATTTGAGGAAAATGAATGGATGAAAGTGTGTAAAAATGATGACGCAAATGTTGCACATGATTTGATGGGTCCAAGATGCGGGCATTTAGCCTAGGGGAAGAAGCTGAGTAAACCAACTACTTCAAAACATGGCTCTCATGTGTTTATTTATTCCTTGAGAGTTATCCGAAAAATATCCGACTCAAAATGAAATTTTGGTGGTCATATTTTTCTGTTGCATTTTTTTCGAGTACACTCTTTAGGGAGTTTACTCCGATATTTTGGCATTATAAGACATTACTTTATATTGGCGTTATTTTCAAAAGTTTAGTAATGCAAATCAATAGTTTTCAATACTGGAATCGACGCGTAGGAATATTCCCAAATCGATTGGGGCAAACATTTTGAAAATGTTTGGAGAAACGACTAAGATGTTAACGCTCAAAACCAGACCCCATTTTGAGACAATCGCAACAGGTTTTTTGTTTAAACTTTACCCCAGTATATTTAACAAAGACGCTGAATTTTTAGGAAAGGGTAAAACCCAATTTGGGGAAAAGGGTCCACCCATTTGAAATTATATTAACTCCAGATTGAATTATTTCAACCTACTGATATACAGCTCGTAAAAACAACGACCGTTCTGCACGAGAGCCGAACTTGACTGCAAACACACCACCATGTGGCTGTAATTCATCACTTAAGTTTCGTGCTTATAGATGAACCAGCAACGTAATTGACGCAACACGAGTGTACACGCTCGTGTTTTGCTTATGACACCGTGTTTGAATTTTGAAAAATATACGAGCTTATGTGGTTACGGTCACAAAACCTCCAACATACATGCAGGGTTGCGACATGTACAGATTTATGTAGATTGCACAGATTTTTTTCTCATATTTTTCATACAGATATGTATGTAAAGATTACAGATTTTTGAGATAACTGCAGCTATTAATTTTTAACGTTTTTCTTAGAAATGTCTGTATGACCTCTCATGAGATTTTAGAAACAAGATGGCTTTTTTAGCGCCATTCCTGCAAGCAGGAGGCCACCTTGGTCGTTTGGTATTTGCCCGACCTTTCTGAGACAGACACCTACCAGGGGACTCGTGAACGGCTATTAGCTCTAAGGTTCAAACACAATTGAAGTAACCACTACATAGAAAAAAACCCAACAAATCCTGCTTGATTTCCCTCTGAACCTAAGTAAAAACCCAAATTTAAACCGCTCAACCGAATGAGCTAACCGATATTGAAACAAACAATGTAACTTAAAACGAAAACGGATTTTAGAGGAGTCAATTCTATCGGAACTGCCCAAAACGAAAAAGAAATTCAACCCAGTGCTTCAAATCATAACATAATTCCAAAACATTTATTATTTCCGGTTATTCGCGACTCATTCGGGTTAGACAGAACAATCAGTTACGGGAAATATTCATCGTGTTAAACCATGGCCATATATAAAGTTTCCACATACCTGCGCAGATTTTCGGTGAGTTCTCGATGACGGGGGTACTGGCGACAGATGGCGTATTAAACAACGATGTAGATGATGACGAATCCCGGAAGGATGATGGCGAGGTCGAAACTTAACGCTGTCTCTGCTGAAATGGCGTCCAGCGATGGCAGCCGAGCTCGGGAGTATGGCCGAAATTGGCGATGCGGAGGGAGTGGCGGCTGGATTCGATATTCGCCAAGAGCGTCCGAACTGACCGTCTCCCCTCAATATAGAAGCCCGCTTTCCCGCGACCCGGCTTCGCGCACCTCCGCCATGACCGAGCGGGGGTAAAGCTAGACTCTATATTTCGGTAAAATTTCGCACAGTAGGCTTCAACTTCACCCTCCGTTTAGCTACCACGAAAGGCGGCCTTAGCGGACTCCCGAGTTCAACTTGTGCGATCCGTACTTGGTTGGTGATGATCGTTGACACAGAAACCCTAATGCGTGGATCTCAAATTCCAGCCCGTACACAAAAAGCGCCCTAGCTCTGGAATGTCCAACGCGAATGATACGTTTTAGTCTTATGTAAAACGTTAATATGGTTTGAATAAATAATTACCTGTTTTGGTACGTTTAACAAAACGGCGAATCTGGAAAAGACAGACCGAGACTACGGCTACTTAAATTAACTGAAAAGAATTAAAATATCTACAAGCACTTCACCAAAAATTCACTCTTCCTATTGAGTACCTTCGGTACGTAACTCTCAGAAACAACGTTTCACTTATTTAGCAAAATCCCCGAAACTACGCGACATGTTTTCATACAAGAATCTTTGTTTTTGGTTTGATTCGCTTTGTTGATTTGACAGAATTTATGATAGATTCTTCGATGTAAATTTAGTTTTTAGAGTGCGTCATTCCTCAGCAAAAAATTATATCCAGTTTGATCTGACTATCTAGAAAGTCAGTTTGTGTGTGTGCCCAAAATGAGTTGTTCATAAATTTTCTAAGAAAATTTCATAGAATTTCCCAATGATTCTATGAAAATTCTCAGACCTTCCTTGAGATATTCGTGCTAATAGGTATTCTTCAAGAGTTTGTAGGCATTCCGGCAAAATTCTTTCAGAAGCTTCTTCTGGCATCTCATCGTCAGTTTATTAAAACTTTTTAGGAATCCCTAAACTTGTAGTTTTGTGATTCTAAAGGAATATCTGGAGAACACCTGAGTGAACTACACAAATACGATAAAATAATTCCTGAAGTTATTCTTTGAGATACCCTGATATGCTGGCCAAATTCAGTGCTTTTTTTGCACGAATTCCATAATCTTGTTGTATTTGATTCATAATTTTACAATTATGCAATGGGTTTTGTAGAGTTATTTTTGAACTTTAGTGTAAGATGGCTACAGGAATTATTACATATAGTTCTTTATAAAATACTTCTATAATTTCTTCAAGTATTCCGCTGAGAAGTGTTTGTCTTAATGATCTTTTAAGAGAATTTGTTGGCAGAATTTCCAACAGCGATCATATCTTCCACGCAGAAGCTCTGGAATTCCGGAACACGCAATCAGGGTGAAGTCGTTAATGGTGCTCCTTGCAAATTTGTGTTAGATGATTACCAAAAACACCAGACGGATTTCAGAGTTTCTGATTTTGAGAAACATCTTCGTAAGAAGTCGGAAATGCATATCGGGGTAGCAGGAGAAATGTTCGGGATTTGGAACTCTTATGATACCAGTAAGGAAGCTATCTACTTGATCTGCTGTGCTTTCTATACTGATATTTAAACAGATCATTGCCGCTTCGATCTGAAATCGACCAATTCTTCTGACTTGGACCACAAGCACTTGAAGTGGCCACAATTAGGCACCAGGAAAAGTATCTATTCAACCTTTACAAAACAAAATTTTACGCAGATTGTTTGAAGATGGGGAACATACGAGTGTTTCTAGTGTGTAAGGTTTGAAAACACTCAGTCTCCTTAGCCCATACGCAAAGTTTCACTAAAATAAAATAATCGACTGAAATTTCATTTCCAGGCCATTCCAGCTGAAAACGCTCTTCGTCGATATTGTCGCTATCGACCAGAAACGTTGCTCCGAAATCATTTCTTTCGCAGTTAAGAGCATTTATCTGTTTTCCCCTGCCACCATCGTTCTGTTTCGCTGAACGCCGGTCACAATTTTCAATAGAGCCATCGCGAATAAAACGACTGTATCAATTTTTATGAAATGCTTTAAATCTGGTTGGCGACGCGGCGTTCGTTGGCTGTCGTTGTCTTTCCCGTTCGATGGCTCGTGCTCTGTCCAACTGTCTGCTGGAGTTCACGCGTTTCATCGTACATCCTGACCACCACCTGAGAAAACAATAGAATGGATGCGGCCTTCTGTGCTGGTCGCGCTGGCTGCTGGGTCTCACTTCACTTGACTGGAATAGTAGTGGTGCTGATGGTGACTCGTGCAGCAGCGGGGAGTAAATAAAATTCCATAATTCACATGCGAGCATCAAGGGCGGAAAATTTGTTCTACGACGCCATAGAGCAAAGAACAAAGTCACCATTCATCGGATTGGTGGGGTGTGAAAAGTAGAATGATACAAGAAAGGAGTCATTCGGGCGGGCTATCAACAGTCAAACGTGGTGAGCAGCGGGCACTTCAGTCAACGAGAACGCCCTTGGATCGAGAGTTATGCGATTCCGAACTGAATTGGCACGGGTGTGTGACGGGACGGGGAACGAACGAATGCTTTTACAAACTATTTCCACCAATTACACCCACATTCATATGTACATGTGTGTCCACAGGACCGAGAGTTGAACGTTTTTTCCATGTGTGTTTTTGTTTACTTAGCCAGATCGCGCTTGCTATACGTGCCTACACGTGAGCCCACCATTGTGAGTGCTTATTAGGTGGTTCAAAATGTGAAATTTGCTCCGTCCACTTTAATTGAGTCCAAATCTCGTCACGGTCATACTGTCGATATTGACCTTTTTTGATTAAGTACTAAGTTGACCAGGTGGTTTTCAATCAAAAAATAAACAAGCGTTACTGGTATCTATTTACTCTGCTTTTGATAAAAAAAGAAATGAATTTATGGAAAATATAGCCTTCGCCTACGTTGCCTCAGCTACCCATTTTTATGCCTCTAAGGACTGTTTATCAAAGAAAGTGAAAATTTTTTGCTCAGTGTGTAAAAACATTGTTTACTTTGGCAAAACACCAAAAATCGACAAGAGGTGAGGAACGATGGTTCGGATTAGCTAATTGATAAGATAAATTCTGCAAAAATGGTTTTTCGAAAAGTTGTCACTTCAAGAATTGACGAAATGCACTGAATCTGTAATGTTCAAGATTGTTGAGAAGTTTGGAGAAACGAGTTCTTTTGAAAATTTACCGAAATCTGGATGCAAAAAGAAGGCATTGAACCAGAAAAAGGAGCTGACAGAGGAAAGCCTTTTGAAAATGCATTGACCGTGTTCCGTTCAAGAAATTGCCAGTAAAAAAGTGGACATTAGCGTCGGAACTGTACAGAATATATAAAAACGTAACAATATCAGAAACTACAAAAACCTGAAAGCACCCAAAAGGACGGATTCACAGAAAGCTTCTTCGAAAATACGGTCACGGAACTTGTATGACGTTCACCTCCAAAAGCCGAACCGGTGCATTTCGTAGCCGACGAGACGTACGTTAAATTCAATACCAGTACATTTCCGGGACCGCAATTTTTCACAAATTTCAAAGCAAAAATTTCGCATTATCTTCAATTGTAGTTGGTTATTTCCAATTCATGGAATATTATTTAACAAGTCACAAAGTCAATACGAAGTTATTCGTTATTTGCATATAATTTTCTAGCTATGCACTTGACAAAAAAAATCATGCTTTATTGTCCAAAGGGGGGACCCTTGGCAGAATTCACGATGAAAAATTGGTACTATTTTTTCCCAAGGGGCTACGACTCAACCGATCAAAATGCACCTTCGCTACATCTTCACACGAATGCCTAGGTTACCGAATGGATCGTCACGGCCTACACAAATAGGACAAGCACGTTGAAGCTTTCCGTGATGCACCACGACCGAAAAATCCGGAAAAACTGCATCTGTCCTTAGGTAAGGCAAACTACTATTGTGCGTTTATCTTGAATCTATCTTCAAGGGCAAGAAGTTTGTACTACATGTAGCTTGCCGATCTCAACGCAAGTGAGATTCATCACTACCGCTGATTCTACCAACGGACGCAAGTAAAACTAGTCTCAGAGCCGTTTTCTCACACCAATTTGGCAACGGAACTGTACGCCAGTTGCACTATATCCGTCAAAGAGCAACGATACTCACAAATCGACAACGAGGCTCTCGCATTCGTGGTAAAGAAATTCTTCCACTACCTTTTCGCGCGGAAGCTTACGCTGATGACGGATCACAAACCACTTAGGTAAATCCTGCATCCAGAGAAGTCCCTCCCTACACTTTGTATCAGTGAAATGGCTTCGATGTGGTTTACAAGCCAACCAGTCAGAAAACGAATGCCAACTATTGTTCCAGAATCCCAAGCCAATCGACGCAATCGAATCAAGGAAGTATAGTGGACGAATTGGAGCAGTTTGTCCTACATCAGATACAGCAGTGCAAGCCGAACACATTCCACGGGAGTCACGAAAGGACACTCATCTTGGGAAGATCATGTTGGAGTTGGGACGAAATCTTGCGCACCGATGTAAAGTACAACATGGCTGCCAACTGTCTACACTTCGAGAACCGTGTCTTCATACCACCTACTCTTTGGCAAACGATACCGGAGTCGTAAAAATGAAAAATTAGGGAAAAAAGAAGGAACTCGCACGATATGCACCAGCACTACTGTTATTTTAATAACCGAAGTTCACTATGAGTACCAAAACGGTCCATGGGAACGTATCCATGTCGATTGTGCTGGCCCAGTAGCGGAAGCAATGCTGCTAATGGCAGCCCTAAGTTTGCACCTTAAAACTGAAGAAATGATCCATTAAAAATTGAAATTCATTCCATAAAAAACGTATTCATGACCCATTAAACTCTGGTCAATATCCATAATAAAATGGATATGATCCATAACATTTATCAATGTGATCCGTAATTAAAATAAAATTTAGCAATAAAATGTCAAAAATGTACCGTTATATATCTAGGGTATGATCAATAGAATTGTACGGATTACCCATAAACATATAGCAAATGTTCCATAAAAGGTTCAATATCATTCCTTAAAGTTGTAAAATTGATCCTTAGAATGTAAAGTTTGTGAACTTAAATATAAACACATGATCAATAAATTATTGATCCAATCGTCAATGATCCATGATAGTTTTGAAAAATTAACGACAAGCTTCTAAATATGGCCCATAGGAAATAAACTTTGGGCATTTAAAATAATATGTAGGATCCATAAATAGTGCCAGAATTATTACAACGTTGGGTTTATATTTTTTTAAATTTTGGCTACGGGGAATTCGATCCTTGACTGTGCTACTACTCAGATCTATTAACATGTCCGTCTCTTTAGCTATGCGGCTCAAATATTGCTATTAAAGAAGGATTGTTTTTTTGATGATTTTCAATTTTTCAGAGAGCTGATTTACTTTCGCGATTGCATGTTCTTTTACGACCGCAACTGCGACACATGTTTCCCAATGAATTTGTTAAAGGAACTAGTGCATGTAAAGAACTAGGGAAGATTTTCCTATATTAATCTCATCACTTTGCAATTCATCCTACTTGAAATTAAACAATGAACAGGTGACAGGATTCGTTAATAATGTTTGTTGTTGTTATTAAAAGTAAGCAAACATTATTAGAAAACGAAAGCGATCCTTCAACTGCCCAATTGTTTGATTCAACGTAGGATGAAAAAAGGAACAATGAGATTAATATGGGGACAGTTACTCTGCATGTCAAATTTAAGGCTTGATCAAAGTGTTATTTAAGATTTTTTTAATAAAATTATGCCGGGCAAACGCTTGCCGTCCAACTCGCTATCGCTCGTCGGACCTAACTATAAAAAACATCCTCCGTTTGCATTATACCGGGCAAATGCTTGAATCAGTCGTTAAATTGAAGACGATATCGGAAACTTCGACCGCTTTCTACTTCCTTCTAATGTTTGGAAAAATTGTAGTTGAGAAAATTTTCGATAAGGATAATTTGCTACGGATCATTTATATGAGTTTATAGATTATTATTCATTGTTTTATGGATCATGAGACAATTTATTTATGGAACATTTTCAATAATTTATGAATCATGTGCACGTATTTTAGTGCACAAATGTTAGCATTCTGTGGATCAATATTACAACTTTAAAGAATGATATTGAACCTTTTACGGAACATTCGCTATATGTTTATGGGTAATCCACACAATTTTATTGATCATACCCTAGATATATAACGGTACATTTGACATTTTATTGCTAAATTTTTATAAATTATGGATCACATTGATAAATTTTGTGGATCATAATCCATTTTATTATGGATATTGACCAGAGTTTATGGGTCATGAATGCGTTTTTGTGGAACGATTTTAAGTTTTTAATGTATCATTTATTTGTTTTTATATGCAAAAGTATGTTTGCCGCTGCTAATCACCGTCGATGCGCAGCAAATGTGTCGGAATGAAAACCATGAATTCAACCACAGCTGCTGGAATCATCAAGCTTTTCGAAGGACTATTTGCTGCTTACGAAGTACCGGTAACAGTCGTGTCGGACAATGGTCCGCAGTTCACTACCGAGGAATTCAAGTAATTCATTCAGCAGAGCGGGGTGATATACTACAAACATTCTGCACCCTACCTTGCGGCTACTACACTGAACATTAATTTTCGTTTGTATTACGAAATCGAAGGTACACACCTAAAAATTATGAACTTTACACGAGACTTAATTCATGTTTGTAAAAAGTCTGGGAACGTAAAAAAATATTTCGTGTAAAATTCTGTCTCTTGAAACGGACACATACCCAATTCGAAGAAATATGTTTTTGATTGAATTTATTTTCTCGTCTCTTTCAACTCATTCTTTTGTGCTAAAGGACGCTTGCATGTGTCGGTCTCACGGGACAGAAATTTACATGACATTTTGGTAGTGTGTAGGTCTAACAAATCTTTTCGTTGTTTTCTGCAACGACACTGATTTGTACTTTTTAAGAAGCTACCTTCGTATTTAATGCCACACGTTCAACTGTCAAAAGCACTAAGCATTAGTTGACACAGAAAGAGCATTCGTTCAATCTACGAAAACAATACAAAAGGCGACGAGTAATTAGTTACTAATTAAAAAGAAACGTCTCTCTGGTTATGCATGAACGACTGACAGATCTACTTTATCGACTCAAAATTTAATTGGATAAAAAGCGCACCACGAGGGGGTTCGGGGTAATAATTTAATGTTTCTGACATGGGGGGGTTTGATCCTATATTTTAATGAACAAGTGTTATTGAATCCGTGGTTTATCACACTAAACCATGTTGACTCGTGAGAAGTTACTAGATTATTGCGCATGAGTTTTTAACTCTCGGCAACGCTTTCAGTTCTATTTTGGGATAAATTAATTATTCCCGCCATTCGAACAAGAACACCAACACTTATGAGTAAGATCGAAGAGAAGCAGCGATTGGCTGGTCTTCACGAAATTCATTTTGTGCAGTGTACAAAAGAGGTGTTAGATGGCAAGCAATAAGAATTTTTCATACAATTTACGAGAAATTTGGTCTATGGACAAAATCCACGTTTACGAAACGAGTGAAAGCTAATCTACGAGAATAAATTTTCAGTGTAACGGGCAGGCCGAGCGCTACGTTCAGACCATTGAGAAGACACTGAAAGCGATAGGATAGTTCTCTGCAAGCCAAAACCAATGGATTCCTTCAACAGTACTGAAAAGTTCCCCGAAGCTGGAAAATCACCAGCAGGTTTGTTCCTTGGTCAAAACATTTGTACCTGTATGGATCTCGTCAGACTTAAATTTCCGATTTTTCATGGGTTTACTTTCACCCGCACTGATGAAACTACCCATGTTGCATCAATCATAGCAACCCATGAGTCAGTAGACAAAATTTGACAGCTCTATCCGTCGAACTCTAATCGAGATGACAAAAACAGTAAAGCAACTCCGTTCAGAAGTGTGCGCGTTCAAAGAACGATACCCCGCCGCGTCGGAAACGGACATCATGCGGCACTTTGTGCAGGCAATGACACAGTGGCAGCGGCTGAATAAAATGGTCAACTCGATTTTCCCGGCGAATCGTGACGTGGCGGTGGTGATGGACGACGAGACCCGTCTAACCCTGGATGGCAATGACTGGCAGCCCTAGCAAAGGAAAATAACAAACTGATATCATATAAGTAACAAGCTCTGTTATCCCAGTTATCATTTTGATTTCCGCTGTTATCGTTTAACAAATTTAGGTATCACCATTGGCAAATTTTGTTATAACATGTTATCATTTTCAACACACTTATTTTTATGAACGTTACAAGTTGAATTGTAAAACTATAAATATTTCCAGCATATCTGAACAAAAAATTTTGCTTTTAATCAAAATTTTGTTTTCAGTTATTAGCAAAAGAATTTGATTTCAAATTGATAACATAATTTGATACTATTTCAATAATTTTTCTTACAAAACAGGATTTGTTATCAAGTTGTTCGCAGTGATAACATCTTTTGCTCCGGACTGGCCGTAAACGGAGAAATTTATAGTACGAAATGCCTGCCCAAATATCCATGTTGGCGAACCCGCTCAACGTTCTCCAGCGGCGTCCCATCGGGAATTTCTGGGCCAACCTGAAGCGTAAGATCTACTCCAACAATTTTGTGGCGAAAACTGAGGAGCAATTGATAAATAAAACGAAGAAAGAACTTAAAAACATTCCTACACGCATGTTTTTGTCTGCCATGACGTATGTTCCGGTTAACTGCCGGAAATTCGGTCGAATTGTTTTGCAAATAAGCTTGAATAATTACCATCCCTGGGGCATTTATCAAAAGCAATTATCTGTCTTAGCTCTTTTTTATCACCATCTGAAAAAAAGTCATTTTTTTAAATGCAAACGTTAGTGTTGTGTAGACATTAAAGAAGTCTGCACATTATAGACGAAATACGCGTATCTGTCAAGATAAGCAAAAGAGGTATTTAGAATTAAATGGAAATGAATAATATTTCTTCTCATATTCTAGTTCCTAGAAACTATTTATTTTCCATTGTGGGCCATATGCTGCCTTGTCCCCGGAACGGCTATTCTATTACAGGGTCCCGTGGGGCTTAACGTGGCCATGAACATTTTTTGGAGAAAACCCTGGCAATATCGATATCAAATTTCATGATATATATCCAGAAGGCTATTTCTCAACGTTTTGTAGCCATCTGATGATTTATTCAGGGGCCGGTTATTCCGGAACATATTTAACCTCACACCTCAAGAGGCTATGAACATATTTAGAAGGAAACCCTGGCAGTATGGGTATGACATATTTCCAGTAGGAAAAAATCTCAACGTTATGTGGCTAGTTTTGCTCATGGCAACTCGATGCCCCACATGAATCTGTTTCGGGATTACCGTTCCGAGAAAAAATCATCAGATGAGCCCAAAACGTTGAGAAAAAGCTTTCTGGAGAAATATCATGAATTTTGAAACCCTTATTGCCACTGTTTATTTCTAAATTAGTTAATGGCCACTGGAGGCCATACGAAAACCGGTTCTGGAATTACCCGCCTGAGGAAAAATCAGCAGATTGCTTCAAAACGTTCAGAAACATCCTACTAGAGAAATTTCCAGAATGGAATGGCCCCTCTAGGAACAAGTTGACATATCCTAGATTAGTCAAAAAGTTTTGAAATTGAAAATGAAAACGCAATTTTTTGAGGTGTGAGAACAGCCAGAAGTCAGAGGGAGCAAAATCTGGTGAATAGGGTGGGTGCTGCAACAATTTCAGATGTGTGTGTAGGTGCATTGTTTTGATGACAAATTTTTGTTTTCTTCTGCAAACCGGGTCTTTTTTCACAAATTTTGTCATCTGACTGGTCCAAAAGGTTACAATAATAATCAGAGTTGATGGTCTTACCAGGTTGAAAATAATCGTTCGATAAAATGTCTCTTTCATCCCAAAAAACTTACGCTAACACCTTCTTGACCGATTTCTGGTCATCAACTCGTTTTTATCTTTTCGAAATTACTCCAAATGGTGCTCAGAAAGTCGCATTCGAACGTGTTTTTATTGCATTGTTAGAAAATTCGGCACACATTGTGCATACTGTTTTTTGTAACCCAAAAGATCAGCCAAATGTTGTTCCATGTGAGATGCCTATGGTGTTCACTATCACCTCCACAGTCGATAAATGATCTTCCAAAACCATATCCTGTATTTTCACTAAAATTTCAGGCGTTGGTGCACTTTTTGGACGTCCTGAATATGGATCATCTTCAATACTTGTACGGCCACGCTTAAACTTCAAAACCCATCGATAAACGGTTGGAAATTAAGGAGAAGACTTTTTAAACACTTTCAACGTCTTTTCATTAATCTCAGTAGCCAATAAACCTGCCAAAACAAAGAATTAAATCAACTCACAATATTTTTCAATTGGTAAAAATTGCACTGAGACGTCAACTTCCAATGACTTGTAAACACGTTAGTACGTTCTTAAGGAAAATAGCGCAGACCTTTTTTTTTACAGCTCCATAGATATCGCTTTCAAAACTTTCGACTAACCAAGTAGACAACAATGAAAAAGATATATTTTGTAGGAATTATTAGATTGTGACGACCACCGAACCACAGCACCGTTAATCCGGACTTCGAACTTGTTAATCCAAACGAACATTGCCAAAATTAACAAGAGCAAATTATTTTCTCTATGAAGATGCAATTTTTGAACAAAACTGTCGTAGACAAAGATACAGCTTATAATTAGGGCTAATTTGGCCTCATTTTCAGTAAGAGTAGTCATTGAATATATTGAGCATGAGCATGCGCTTAATTAACCACTCGAGGTTGCAACTCCGTTATTGCCAGATCAGTTGTTATTACACAGAAAACCAACAGATAATGCTTGGGACTAACATACATCTTCAATGTGTGACAACTGGTGATCTCAAACTAAAGCAACACTGGCACTGGCCCTATCCGAATGCAGGTCAAGTAAGGAAAGGGTAGGAATATGTTGACGTGATACTCGCTTTATTGGAAGCCGCGGAATCCACTGCACTCCCACGAGAAATCACTGGGATTTTGGATAACAGGATTGGGTACCAGCAGGGTTCGTTTTGGTTAACCGAAACAATAGACAAAACGCTACGCCCGGTAACAAAATATTGCGGAACGAAGTGTCGACACAGCCGATTCAACCAACTAAACTGATTCTGAAATTTGCCCATGACACCGTTTTTATGAAACTTGAAATGAAAAAATAAAGCGAAAAAACTAACTTTTTCATGACCACCCTTCCTTTAAGCGTGAAAATGATCACCCCTAATGGCACAAAAAACGTCCGATTATGGTTTTTTCAACAAAGTTGCTTCAAATTTAATAGAAACCAACTTTGGAGAACACTGTATGGCGCTATGTCAAGAAATGTGAAAGATATAATTTTTATTTCAATATATTCAGGGACAACCCTAACTGAAACTGATGTCAAATTAAAGCCCTAAATAATAGCTGCAACTTTGATGAAGTCAATTTCATTCTCAAGATGAATCTTGATAGTGAAAATTATTTTTCCCTGCTAATTTTTCATTCTGGCCCAGTGTGCATTGTTGTCAATAAAGTAAGTGAGCTGTTGAACGGTGTTAGAATAATTTTCGTATTTAAGGAAATATAGTTTTTCTAGCAGTGTTGAAATAATTAAAATCGGTATATAACTGCCAGAGTAACAATCATTTGAATTTGGTGGGTATTCGGAACCCTGTCGTTATTAAAGATGCTATTTTTGTCGAACAAATAGCGGTTTAAATGGCCTCTCGCGGTCTCTCGCACAGAATTGGTTTTCTAGAGAATTCTTAACACGACACTAACCGCCCAAACACAAAGATAACGGAAACGGAACGGAAAATGGCAATTTTGACAGTTGCTGCAAATGACTTCAATATGTCCATTTAGAATCGGCTTGGATCTAGCCTGTTTTTTTTTCGACAAGCAGGTATACTCAGATCGGGCTTTGTCGTTTTTCGTTGCCGTTATCATTGTGTTTCGGCCATAACTGTTTCTGTATGTCACTTTGAAAGCATGGCTTGCTTTGAAACAAAAAATTCAATCATAAACTTGGAACC